>ML784204.1:268429-287535 GCA_009831015.1 Picea engelmannii | reverse complement strand
TTTTTTCTTTTTCATGTTATCAAATCCTAAAAATGAGTAACAAAATTCTATAGTACAATGGAGGAAACAAATGTCATGGGGAAATAAAACTAGTTCCAAGTGCATGGAACATACCTATGAAAAATATGTAAGTACACGTAGGATATTGACACTCGTCGTGATGTTTCCTCTAGGAATAATGTTCTAAGGTGAAGAGGCAAGTGGCTAAAGAGAATGCATCAGAAATTAGTAGAAAATGGAAAACTGTAGTGGGAACTAGGCTCAAAAGTGAAAGCAGTGGTAAGCAACTTAGCAATACACCTCAAAATGTAAAAATGGGAGCCCAACGGGAAGTGGCCAAAAAATAGGTTGAGAATAAGTAATGTGGCTTCAATGCAAAGTCATGGTAGGGATAAGAGGGATCTTGATCCTATGAAAAAAACTTCATCATGTGCACCAAAATGGTAAATGGGGATCTAACTAAGGCACCCACAATTAGTAGGATCTACCACATAAATTATGACATTTTTTAAAGGGAAAGTAAGTATACATGTCGCAAATAAGTGGGTTCGATCCTAAGGCCAAAATAGAATGGGAAAATGATAATTCACAATGAAAGGTGGAAAAACTAACCTATATGCTAGTTTTGAGACCATTACCTATCAAAACAAATCAATGTGGACCAATGTGATGAAAAACACCACTTAAGTGACCTTAGAACTTTTTCATATCTAAAAAATGCAAGTATAATATAAAACGACCACATTGGGTATTAAATTTCACAAAATATCTCATCAAAACGATTAATAATCATCTTTAACTATACAAGAGTGGGTAAAAATTTAATATATAGGTGAAAAATGATTTTTACCAAGTCATTTTGACATTTTAACCAAACCATTGGTTGTAAATCAAAGTACACATGAACTTCAATTGGAGATTGTAGTAGATTCCACCATCAGAATTTGATTTTATCAAATCTAGGTAACTCATCATCCCTTCCTCTTTGATTTCATCCATTTCATTTCACGTTTCTTTGAAAATTTCATTGAAAGGGACCCCTTTGAGTAAAGGGAAGAAACACTTATACCTTTCCTTCACATGGAGTATGAGTAGATGGCCCTACTCAAAATCTTATTGAATGAAGGGTTCAAATACTTTCACCTATTATCAAAGAATAAAGCGAGTCTCCCCCTAAAATTTCAAAAAAATGCTAACTTGGAAAACTTCCTTTGAAAATTGTAGATGTCTATAATGTGGTGACAAAGAGAGCATGAGGACATTGATAACCATGTCATGGAATATTTGGAGGCCATAAATTCCCTCCATGATTGCAAGTTGCTAAAAAAATTCACCATTCCCAATCTACGAGCACAAAAAAAATGTTACAAATGATGATAGGATATTGGGAACCAGATCAATAAGTATTCATCCTAGATGATGAACTGCTCAATATTTATGTGGAAGAAATATAATTCGTCATAGGTTTATCCTTACATGGGGCACAAATAAATTTAAAGGGAGGTAGATGTGGTGTAGGTGTATTGAAAATCCAAGAATATATCAACACATATTATTCCACAGGAACTTCAAATATGAGCTCCCAATTTCCAATAAATAGGGTTGAAGACCTGAGTCTGAGAAGAATCCTCCTAATAATATCTAGAGTGTCTATTTCCATACCACCTCACCTATTTTTGTGCCCATCTATGTATTGTGGGGTATATTTATTGCATCCTATCATATTTGATTGGTGCACATGACTCTTAACCAATATGAAGGTCTATCTGACACACTATAAAATGGGGTGACAAAATAGCTTATGTTATGGGATTATACTATGTATATTCTTCTTTGAGAAATTTACATTGATGTGTCTATGCATTGTTCTCCCCCCACCTGGTATGAGTGATCTTATGATGCTTTGGTGGGAAAATTTGATGCACAAACTTGGAGGCATGTGCATGACTAATGTGTCCGGTGATGATTTCTTTGACTGGTGGTCCCACTAGATCATAACCATTGATGACTACCCATACACTGACTTGTAGTTTTGGAGAGATTATGAGATATCACTACCTCCATATGTTTCTTCAGGCGACATTGGTAAGTGAAACATTTTTAATTTTCAAGTTATTTAAATTTTATTAATTTTAGATGATATAAAAATACAAGAGGGAAATAAAATTCCCTAATGAGATAGATGTTTGATTGTTGAGACAAGAAGTTTATCTGGGGAATTGACATAGGGGTAGACGTTAGGACCAACCCAAGGGAGATGTTGGAAGGGTATTTTAGATATTACAAATGAGCCTATATAGTTTTACCTACCACGTTCCAATGGAACAAATAGAGGAACTTCCCAAGTGTTGGCGCACATGCACAGGAAGGTTCAAGACCTTGCGTTCAAGGTAATTAGTCCAAAAAAACCCTACAAATATCGACCCTTTCAACATCACTTGCAAGCAGGTGAAGCTTCACCAGAGGTACCTTTATGGGGACTGCAGGAACCAAGATTCTTCAGTGGTGAAGGAAAGAAGGGAGACACTCTTTGTCATACCTAAAATATACTTTCACGCACTAGATCCTAGTTAACTTGGTATGGTTACTTAATTCTATATGCATATCAGTGTATATTATTGTCATTTATTGGTTAAAAATACAATTAAATATATTTCACATAAATCTATCAACAATATCAACAAATATAAGCAATCATCCATGGTAAAGGTAGGAATTAACGCAATACATACATGAATTAACATAGTACAAACATGAATAACCATTCGACAACATAATTAGACACAGAGTTCTTGTGGTTCACCTCCTCTTGGGATACGTCCACAAAATATTTGTTTCTTTATTAAATTTATGGCATTCTTCTTGCACTCTGCACTACAATAGAGTTTCAATTTACACTAATTTTCTTACATTGGTGGCTTCTTTACACATAGAACATCCTATAGTCGCAAAAACTACTCATAATTCCTATGGTTCTTCTTCTTCTTCCCTTGAACTTCACATATCTTTTACATATTTAGAGCCTATTTCTCAGGTTTTCTTTCTAGCCCATAATGAGTTGGCTACCACTCATGCTCGACTGGAGACAACTCATTATGAACTCGATACAATTCATTCTCGATTGTTCTTCCCCTATTTTTCACTAGTTTTTCTTCCTATCCCCCATATTCTTCTCTTTCCTCTCTCTTCTTTCTTGGTCCTCTTGATCTTGCACCTTCTCTCTATACCTCATCTCTTCTAACTTTTCTCTATCCAACACTTCCTACCCAACATGCCCCCAACACTCACCTGTGGCTCGTCTCGAGCCACTTAGGCCTGTTGTGTTTTCTCCTCCATGCTTCAGTGCATTTTTGGAGGTTGTCCTTCGCTTTTTGTACTGTTGTTGTGATTTTTTCTTCCTTGTTCACAATTTACTCCATCTTCTGCACTGTCAGACTAGTTAGTTTGGCCTCGATGTCTTGCACTACTAATGTCATGATGCTTTGTGTGGTAGCTAGTTCTTCTAGTACCTCGAGGGCTTCATCCAATTGTGGTCGCAAATCCTATTTGATCTTCCACTGTTCTTACTTTAGTTGTTCCACTACAAGGTATAGTTTCCTGTTAGCTAGGAGTGTTTTCATTCTTTCAGTTGGTGGGAGAGTATTCGCATGCTCAGTGGCTTGATTCGCTTGTTCCATCACAATTTGTGTTTTCTCCTCCAGCGCTTGCTGCTCTGGGGTGTTCTTCATCTCTATCCACATGAATGTTCCTTTGTCGCATATCTTTATGCATTCATTTTCTAATATTTTTATCTTCATCACTGCCGTCTGCACAGTCCATTCCCTTTGTGCTCTTTCTTCTGGTGGTATCCTAGGTTTTGCACACACTTCCAACTCGGTGATATTCTTGCAAAGGCCCCGGATAGCCTCACTAATATTTACTACTTGTTCTTAAACCATGGCTTCTACCACCATTGGTATTTTTGGGACTGCCTTGTATAATTTTTTAATGGTTGCGTGAACTTTCTACACTATTTTTTCAGCTTCTTCCTTCTCCTTCAAGGATCTAGCGGACTTTGTTTCATCCTTAGATTTTTCATTTAAGGATTTCCCATCATGTCCTTTCACTTCACTCTTTTCTATCCTCTCTTTCTCTGCCTATCCCTCTACTTCTCTCTTCTCCTTTTCTGTGAGTTCCACTCGTTGTTCTACTATGCACTTTTCTTGTAGCGCAATGGTGTATTGTTTCTGCAGTTCCACCTTCTCGACTTCTTCTTTTTCCAACTCATTGGTTGTTGTGTCTACCCAACATCGGAGTTCTACATGATCCCTATGTGAAAGATATGTAATAATTCCATTGGCATCTGGGATATGACGAGGTCCACGTGACTTAGTCCTTGTAGTTTCTCCTATACTTCAGGGTTTGGTACCCTGATTGTTTGTACTGGGATCTTGATTAATATATTCTCTGCTATCAGCTACGATGATACCCTAGTATGTCCTTCCTCCACTATGCATTGTTGGGTTGTGCCTGATCCTAGCACCAGTTCCAATCATACTGTCTTTATTAATTGTTGTAGCCTTGAGCATTGGTCCTGAACCTTCGTTTATAATGTTTCTTTTTTATTTATTGTCTCTTCGAGGACTTCTTTCGTGACATCCCTTATTTGGTATCCAATTATATCCATGTCATCATCTATTAGTGCATAGATGACTTGTGAATTTTGGGCCTTTTGCTTCTTCCACACAACTAACCCTGTGATCGGGTCTTGTCATTTCCTTCCTGTTTTAGGTAAGGGTTGTGGAGGTTGATCTATTGACCCTTTTTCTAGTGCATCCTCCATATCATTACATTTATCAGTGCCCTATGTACCATTTCATAGAAGTTTCATTTCTATATATATGTTATGTCTCTTTAGTGGTCCCTCCCTGTGTTGTCGCGTCCCCTTATACTGGTACTTTCCAGTCTGGTTCCCAATCCTACATGACCAGTTATATGTCTTTATGGGTTATCTTGTATTTCGTTTGGACCCACTCCTCCCTTGGATCCTTCCTAGCTTTGATGTACATATGATGCCTATCTGTGTGAAATTCTTCAACTAGGCCATATGCCTCCACCTACTATGGTGACATGCGCAATGCGTTTTGGATACTCTGTCGAATTATTTCACCATAAAGAAAGAACTCTATATTGTTTTTCATTTTCCTCCTTTTGTTTGTTGAGAACCATAAATTCTAGTATTTTTCCGCTACACACGGCTTCCTTCTCATCCCTAAGAACTGTGAGTCCTCTATCTTTGCCCATGCTTTGAACGAAATCAATATCAGGAGCCAGGGGTAGTGAAAATCCATCCCCTTATATTGGGCTTCAACAAATTCTAGTAGGAACTACTTAAGTAAGAAAGGGTCCCAGCTCATTGTAGTGACTTCTACACATTATGTTGTGGAAGCTACTACCCATGTTGGGACTTGATTCTTCCTACATTTTTGTAGTAGTTTTCATGCTATAATTTGTGTGTCTATTCTAATTATGAGGTTGTATATAGTTGGCGTATATAGGTTGTGTACTCCTCTAACCATGCAAAACTTGACTCGCATAGCATCTGGTTGTGTTCTTTATGTCTTCTTATCTACAAATAACATGGCAGGGTCTTTCCCATGGATGGGCAGTTCAGTGATTCATATTATCAAGTCTGTATCAATCGAAATTTTCCTATCCAACTACATGTACCCCCTATGTACATAAGATAGTAGGATTTTGATGCAATAATTGACTTCATTGTTGTGACCGTAGTGTGGGATGTCAAAGAATTTAAGGAGACATGCTCGCTCCAATCCTTTGTCCTAGACCTTGACCACTGGTATGCTATGTTGTGTAAGTGGATCTATTTTGAGTTCCAGGTATTCATGAGGCACAAGTTCAGGGAACTTCACCACTTCGGTAATTTCATGGTTGACATATTTCAGCTAAGGCACCTTCCCTAGCATGTCTTCGTCAATGATGACTTCCTCTGGAATGCCTAGGGTCAACATCGTATAATTAGGATGCTTTTGCAGTGTGAATGGTGGGGCTTCATCCTTCCTCAGTGGTATGTAGTCACGAGGAAACCTCGGCTCTGATGAGGATGCACATGGGGTTTCCTCAATCTCTGGTTCGACAATGAGAGCTCTCGTGTGACTCTTTCTTGGTAGCTTTGTTGTTTCTCCTCCATCTTTAGGTGGTGCCATATTTGTAGTTAACTCAGATATTGCAGTTGTTATAGCTTTGTATTTCTCTCTAACTTTGTTCTCTTAGTTCTTCTTGTAACTTCTAAGTAACAATGGCCTCTGCTTAGAAAACCTGACTGATTTTATCTATCTTTTTCCAATTGTGCACTAATCTTCACACCTTTTTGCATGTCTCCTCCACCCGTAGTGTGACATGTGCTTGTGTTAATGGTGTTTTATTTCCAAATCCATTAGTATATTTCTGTCATGTAGGGCCACTCATTCATGCGTATCAGTGGCGTTTTTATTTTACTCCCAGACTTTATTATGGCTTTATGACTGGAACTTATGGCGTCTTTATCCATTGTTATAAATGGTGTTTTATGACTTGTCCATATCTGTCTGTAACTGTCATTTCCTTATTTTTTGTACTTGAAGACTATCAGGACACAGGGTATGGTACAATTACTACCACATACTTGACCATTTATGCATCGGGTTTCCCTAGTTGGTGTGGTTTCCCCTACTTTCACAGTTTCCATTGTCAGTCAGTATGTGTGTGTTTTTTTTCTTGTGTGGTTCTTCCTATTACGCAACTTGCCAGCCCTCTTGATAGATTTTTAGTTGACTTTCGTTCACCCTACCTTTCATTGCTACTCCATTAAGTGTTTCCAACTACACAACACCTTCCTCTATCACCCCTTGGATTACATATGGTCCTAACCAGTGCATGCAAAACTTCCCTAGGTGTTGCATAAACTTACTATCGTATAGTATTACCAAGTCGCCTACTTAGAATTTTTTTGAATTAATGTGTCTTTCATGCCATGCTTTTTCCCTTGATTTTTGGACTTGTTAATGGAACCCTGTGGAAAATCTATCCTCCTCAAGTTATACTAGTTGTGATAGTCGTTCCTGTATTGTGCCTAAATATGAAAAATATCTGATAGTTGCGATGCTCAGGCTTGGTACAAGAAATTCCATCGGCATTACTCCCTCTTATCCGTATACCAACCTGAAAGGTGTTTGTACTGTTAAATTATTGTTGGTTGTCTTGTATTCCAATGATACCACAAGTATTCTTAAGTCCCAATCATCTCTTCCCACATTGCAAATTTTATTATTGCATTCTATAGGACTTTGTTGAATGCTTCCACTGTACCATTAGCCTGTGGGTGGTACGTATTACTCTTCTGGTGGTGGATTTGGAATTCTTCAGTCAGGGATGTTGTGTTTTTATTTATAAAGTGTGTTCATTGATCACTTATCAATGGTCTAGGGTGTCCAAATCGAGTTACTATGTTTTCAGACAAAAAGTGTGCGACATTTTATGCATTGCAATCTGTAACTGACACGACTTCCACCCATCGAGTTAGATGTTTTTCTGTTGTAATGATGTACCTCACCCCTGATCTTCTTGTTGATCAGATAATTGCTCCAATTAAGTCGATAACCCAATTATAAAAACCCTGTAATGTAACTTGTGGGTTCAATGACATCTTGTCCCTTCTAGAGGGTTTTTTGACCCTTTGACAAATATCACATGTCTAGCAGTATTTATTTGCATCATTGTGGTCTATAGGCCACCACAACCCTATGCATAAGACCTTCTACATAGTTTATTTCCCTTCATAATGTCCTCTTGGTATCCCTTCATGCACTTCTTCCCATATATTTGGTCTTTCATGTTCAACTATGAAGTATCGTAGTATTCTGTATGCACCCAGTTTATATATGTTGGTTATGGAACCTAATTATCCTATTGATTCAAAGGTATTTGTTTTTAGCCTTGTTTATACTCCATGAAGACTATACACTTAGGAATATTGTACACCCCTCCACATGGGGGGGTTGCAGAGGGGGATTTCCCCCCTTCGAAGTCTGGGGGGCTCATCCCCCCGACTAGGAGTCTAGGGGGCAGCGGGGGTTCGAGGGCGAATCCTTCGAAGGAAAAATTTCCTTGTAAATGTATATTGTAATATCATAGTCAACTTGACCATTCATCATTAAGTCAGAGATCTGACAATAGAGGTTATGTTATGGTTTTTTTCCCTAGAAGGAAACCATCTTTTATGAGGGAATTGTATTGCGGCTATGTATTATGGTGAATATTGTATTCTAAGAGAGGATATTGTGAGAAATAGAAGAGGAAGTTACAGCAGGTGTGTTGTAGGTTGTATCCCTTCATTTTTCTCAATAATAAAAAGGAAGGACCTAGAAATTTCTCTGGTGGACGTAGCCCACATTGGGTGAACCATGTATATTTGTGTCTATATTGTATTGTGTATCTTATGTGTTTTATTTCCACATTTGTTTTATTTTATTGCTCTGCGATCTTATTTTTCTAACAACTGGTATCAGAGAGAAAGGTAACTAGCAAGAAAATAGGGTTCATGGTTCAAGTGGGAGCAATGGAGGAATATGGAAAGTTTAGGTTCGAGAAATTTAACAGCCAAAACTACCAGTTGTGGAAGATGTAGATGGAATATTGTTTATATCAGAAGGATCTATTCCTACAATTGGGTGGAATAGACACGAAGTTGATGGCCATGAAGGACAAAGAATGGGAGGTTCTTGACAGAAAGGCACTAGGAACAACACAACTGAGCTTGGAAGTGTTGGTGGCCTTCAATATTTCAAAAGAAAATACAATGAAGGAACTGATGGGCACATTGGCTAAACTGTATGAAAAACCCTCGATGTCCAATAAGGTATTTATAATGAAGATATTATTTAATATGAATACGTCAGAAGGTGGGTATGTTGCAGATCATTTAAATCAATTTCATACGGTTACTAATCAGCTATGTTTTGTAAAAGTTGAATTTGATGATGAGGTCATGGCTCTTCTACTCCTATGCTCATTGCCAGAAAGATGGAATGGCTTGGTCATGGTTGTAAGTAACTTTGTCTCTGGTTCAAACACTCTAAAATTTGATGATGTTGTTGGTGTTATCCTTAGCAAGGAAATGTGATGAAAAATCACATGTGAGACATCAGGTAATGTGTTGATTGTGGACAATAGGGGAAGACAAAAGGATAGAGTCAAGGGCTCAGGGAACCATGGGAATTCTAGGAAGGGCATATCCAAATCCAGACTGGGAAAGATAGAGTGTTGTAATTGTGGGAAGAAAGGACATATGAAGAAAGACTATAGATCTCCAAGGAGACAAAGAGATGGACAACAAGAGAAAAATCAAGAAGCAAATGTAACAGGTGATGTGTTACAAGATGCTTTGATTCTTTCTGTAGATAACATTTTTGAGTCTTTGGTAATAGATTTAGGGGCTTCATTTTGTTGGAACATATATAATCTTAAATTTTGAGCTTTACTTTCTCAACTTCATCTTTCCCAAAGTGTCAACTCAGAAATCAACTTTCGAAATTTAAATCAAATTTTTTTATGGGCATAAGGCGTGCATGATATCTCTCATTAAGGAAGTTCCCTCGTTGATCGAACAATCCCCTTTTTCCCAGAGTTTTGGAGCCTCCTGATTGTTAAAGAGTAAAATCACTAAAGGTTGATTTGGAGCTTCACACTTTGGGCGTTTCAATAGGTCTTCACGATTAAAGTCCTGAAATCCGAAAGTGTTTGTTATCACTTTTGCATAAACCTTTAAAGGACACGAGTCATAGTACATGTATATATTTTGATTCTTCCCTGGGTTGACACATGGCATCCATTTCTGATGTTTTCGTTTGAAAATTCATATGATTATAAGTAACACCTGGCACCCCCTGTTCTCCACACGTCATCAGGAATGATGTCATCTCTGACACATCACTATGGGAGGTGACTCTTCGGAAATATAACAAAGAGATAATTCGCAAATTCACAAAGAACTAAGATACTGAAGTATTAAATCTAAATTAATTAAGTTAATCTTGGTTAAAAGATAGTTACGACTTCACACTTCAGAGTTTGGACATTCACCTTTCGTCACATCCTAAAATATCCAAATTCCAAACTTCTGAAACACTTGAACTTAAATGTGATTAATTAAAACTTAAAAGAGATTATCGGATAATTAAGCATTTTGCAATTTCGGGTTTCGGGGATTTCTTTTCGATCTACAATTAAAAAACCTAAAGTCTGAATACCCAAAGAAATTTAAGTTAAATGTGATTAATTAATATTTTAAGAGGGATTATCTCATAATTAACCTTTCGCGGATTCACGATTCGGGAAATTTCAAATATGTTTCATCCAAAACTCCCAAACACAAACCACTGAATATTAATGGCATTTATCACAAATCAATGGTAATGATTTTTAGCATGGATTGCGGATTTCCAGGTAGACTTTCTAATTAAGGTTAATAACTTTTCTTTCAGTAAAGGTATACTCGAATCAATGCACCTGAGGTGAATTAGAATGCTTGATTTTGAATTCCATTTTCATCTTCGCAGAATAGTAAGTTTTTTCCAACTGAGAAGCTCACGCATTCCCCTACAACATGTGATCTCGTTTTGATTTTATCGATATCATGGCACCATGGAAGATGATTAAAGAAATTGGTGAAGGTGAAAATCCAAATGCGGACGTTCTGTCAGGTGCCTCACCGCGAGCCATAGACACTATGAAATATTGGACACATGTGTTCGAGATTCTGGAGCATGAGATTATAAATTGCCCAGAGTATTTGGGCGATGAAGTGAACGAAACTCATGAAGATAAACTCAAGGATATAGCTCAATCAGAGCTACAAAAAATAGCTTCGCAGTCGAGACTCATGTCGTATAACGACATGATAGGATGGGCCCTGGAAAATGTCGATGTTCAAGCCAGGAGAATTTTCATCTCTCAAAAGGTTGTTGTTGGGTCTTTCCGACCAGAACACATACAAGTAATGTATAAACTATCCCTCGATTTTAAATATAATTTCAATGTTGCATTCATGTTGAATTTTGAGAAACGGAAATTTATACAATATGAAAAAAGTTATCCTGATATAATCAAGTCCTGGTGGGGGCACCTAGAGAAATTCAGAGCCGACACTCATGGAATTTATTCCACGACATCATTGGATATTCATATGATTTATGTAGCTATGGTTCTCTGTAGGTTATTTGGGAACAAGAGTCCCACTCATTTCTTGGTGGCATGGGTGTCAATTATGCATGAGGTGCCCAAGGGTTACTCTTTTAACTAGGCCAAAATTTTATCAGACAACCTGGCTAAAGAAATCACAGAATACAAATTGGTGAAGTCAAAGGGGTAACCCTCCCCTTTCTATATGTCTTTGGATATCATGGACGTTATTTTATTCATAACCCCTTCTCCACTAATGAACTGGAGCTCGACCCTAACCAACGTTGAACATATTCACTTCTATCACTCCAAGTTGTGGGAAGACAAGGCCAAATATTTCTTCTACAAAATTTTCCATCATGTAGTGGTGCCCATTCATATATCTTTATATGGTTTCCCACCCCCTCGAATTTCAGACAGAATCGTGGGAAATCTGGCAAAATAGCATACTGGTTCATAGACAAAAGCTTCTCTTACATCAATGTTTTCATATGCTCAATCCCTCCCCATGCTCTTCCAAGGTTTTTACCAGACCAAATAGTATGCCAAGAAGTGGCTTATCAAACAGTGACATGGGGCATCAACAAGGAGTTGAAAGCATCCCAGAAAAATGTATGGACTACCTTCGCTCTCTAGGTTGGTATGTTTTCATTGTTAGACTTTGGTCACTCCAAGGTTGAGGCTGCAAATTTGGAGGATGTCAAGTTGGTTGACATCGAATTTAAAAGGCATGACCCACACAAAATCATGGAAAACCACCACGCCCAATATAACCCAAAAATATACATGCATGAAAACTCCCCACATGATGAAATATTCAGGGGAGTTAGGTCTTATGAGGAAGTATTGAACATAGTCCAAACATTGTCCCTATATCAAATGTAAGTTTCTTCATTTTTCAAAAACACAGACGAAACATCTTGTCGAAAGTACTACAGGGAGAATCGGTAGCCACTTCGCCTACAAAGGAAATTGTACCTCCAGGTTTTGAAATAGGGAGATTTGGAAAACAAGATACTGAGGAAAACCCAAAGAACGCCGAAGTTTTAATGCAGGAATTGGAGGCTTCATTATCAAATCCATTAGGCACTCAAGAAAAGGCTCAACTCGACGATTTCCTAAAGCAAGGGAAGGATACATCTCCTTCTACACTAGCCACATCTGTTGTCAATATTCTTGAGAAACAAACATCTATGGAGATCGATACCCCATTACTTCATTACACCATTGTGTTGAGGAAAAGATATGGATTGATCTTACTCAAGCATTTTCAGACTTTACTTGGCTAAAGAAAACTAGACGGGAATATCACCCTATGTTTATAGCCAACAAAATAATATCCTAACTCACAAGTATTAATTACGAGTGCTTAGGCTAGTCTTTTTATCAACAAAAAGCTTGCTAGAAATTCACTTTTTATGTAATTTTCTGAACATAACAGTTGTTGAAATAAATGTAAGAACATAAGTAAAGAAACCAGGATGATAATCAAGACAATTGAGACAAATCAATTCTTTATTTCATTCCAATTCACCAAAGAGTCATTTTCTTTACAAAATCTCATACAAAAATCTTGGACCAAAGTCATACTTAGACATACCTAATGGAACATACAAAAGGACCTCTGACAGAAAACCAAAACTGAACTCTAAAAGATGGATCATCTTGCCACATATTGCTTCCCACTCAACTTTGCACAATAGCCTTTATTAGTCATGAAAATTAATTCACAAACAAACAAGTCTACACAGAATATCAAAGATAGATCAACACCTCCGAAAAACAAGTGTATGAATGATTTGATTCAACCCTGAATATTGTTGTCTACAATAAGACCCTACTATCACAAAAGAGAATTAGGTTGTGATGAATATGTGAATGAATGAAAACTATACTATTTCAACATAACTCAAAGAGCAAACCTTAGCATGCTTCTGCTTCTATCCTCCTCTTGTTCCTCCCTTTCCTTTTTCTTTTAACAAATTAGAATTGGTTGAAGTAGTTGAACCATTTCATTAGTTAAGCTAACTAAAGACTCAACTAACTTTAGTTAGGGGGAAAAAGTAATACTCATAATAGAGTCATAAATAATAATAAATTGTAGGTGGGACCCCTTGTGACTCCCTTTAGTTCATAACAATCATAACAATCATAACATAACCATTAGTTAATCAAACACACCTTCTTGTGACCCCCCTCAACATATTTACTTTTGTAAATTTTATCTCATGAAATTTGAAAATATTTCAAAATAATACTCATATATCCAAAATAAAGCATGTTGTCCCAAATCCATGAAGTCAACTGTCATAAAAAAATAGGTAACATAAAATTCAAAATCCATATTTCCCATTCTGTGATGCAACCCTTCCATGGTTGTTGTTGTCACCTCTTGATTTTCTTGAATTTACCTTAGGTTGGGAAGATCCTTTAGGCTTTATCTCACTGATCACGTGGGAACAATCATCCCTCAAATTCATTCATGAAGTCATGGATTTGTCAGAGTCAACGGAGGGTGAAAAAGGGGAAGCAATGGGTTTTCCTTTATCAAATGCATGGTGGGATTCAGTCTTCAATATCTTTCTAGCATGGGAGGATTGCACTGGCGATTGGTTAGGGGCATCTTGGGAAATGGGGTTCAAAGGTGGAGGAGCAGGCAAGGTCAAGTTGGGCCATCCATGATGTTGGGAGAGAACCAGGTGGACAATCTCCTACCATCCATCATTTTTAGGGACTTCAGGTTGTAAGGAGACATGAGGAGGTACAGGGATACTGGGGGCTTGTGGGGCTTGGAAAGGAGGCCTTTCAAGCCTAGGTTGGACTATCCCCTGCCCAATCTAGTTAAATAATCTGGCATGAAACAATTGGCCAAGCTCTTCTGAATCAACATCAAAATGTATGGAGAACCTGGGCCTTCTTGGGCCTCAGTTCCAGTTACCTCTACCTCTATTTCCTCGGCCATGGCTTCCCCGACTAAAAAAAACTCATCTTTCATGTGTAATAGATTAACAAATAGTATTTTAAATAACCATGCATGACAACTCTTAAAAAATGAAATAGATTTGGCTCAGAATGTATCAGGCTCATGCAATCCAATCTATACAAATTAGTTTAATGTTAATCCATGATCAGGGGGGTGAAAAAAGGGTTCACAGATACATGAAGGGTTTTTAATTAGCGAAAAAAATGATATAATTAAAGGGAGAAGAAATGGTCACTGCTCAATGACAACAACAATCAATTGTAAAACAAGCCAATAAAACATCACTGCAATCCACCCAAAACATTGCCACTTTCATCTATCAAAACATAGAATTTCCCTTGGCTGTAATCAATTTCAGAACTGGGGGTGAAGAAGGATATGGTGTACGTGAAGGGTTTGTAATTAGCGGAAAGTGAGATCATGGAAGGGGAAGAGAACAATTATTGCTCATGAAATTAATCAAGCGATCCATAAAATATTTTGCAGTAAGACTAGATGTACCATCCAATCAACAATCATTTGACTAAATAACAATTTGTGTACATCTAACTAGTTTACTGTTCATTAACCAAAACTTTAACACAGTGCTATTTCAAAACAATTAGTTTTCCATACGATTTGTAAGAGGCATTGTTCCCACAATCTGCATTTTATAGAAATTTACAAACAGTCCCCATTTCCAATCTGTTACTATCGAAAACAACCACTATCTAGGCATTTCTTCAGTCCACGACTATACTCCAAGTCATGTTTTCAAAATAACAACAAAGTCACTATTGCTGCAATGGAGCCCATCAAAATTTGCAATGATATTCATTCTTATATATATATATATATATATATATATATATATATANTACACGCCTAAAAATGACAATTGATTATACAACAAACAACGATCAATTAGACAGAAGCCATGCAGGAGTAGTTTTCCCAAGAAATGTAGTTCTTCCCTTGCAAACAAACAATCCAAGGTGAATTAAAAGTTGAGCCACCTACTAAACACGATTTTCATCAACAGTGGTCAATTTCAAAAAATAACATGCTTAAAACTCAGTGGGTATCACCGAGTATGAAAACAAGCCATCAATACTACACACAGTGTGCAATTGACAAAATCCGATAGTGTAACATTTCCAATAATCACACAGAAAACATATGATCACGATATAGCTCAGTATATCATGTTGAGGTATTGATTTAGTCACTCGTGATTGACCAAGCTATATGTACTCGGGCTTATCCAACCAACCAAGAAAAATATGTAAGGATATATCCAGTCCAATAATCATTTGTCCGCAAAGAAGACCATAGTTACCCCGCCCAAATTTACTTTTCAAAACATCATTCACAGAACGCGCCATGTGTGAATAAAACCAAGCCCTTGTAACCAATACTAGCCATTATCCAAAACACTATAAGCGCAAATACTAATGACTGTATAATAATCAACAATCTGCCATTGTGGTAGGAAATCAATCAACCAAACAAGCTGTAGTAGTTATGCATACTCACGCATCTGATCGAATCGGGGCAGAGGATATTCTAATAAAAAATACTGATTATTAATATGAGGAGAGTGATCACGTTCTATGAAAGTGAAATTGGCAACAAAGGTTTATCCTTACTATCATAGAATAGTAATTGAATGTCAAATTATCAAGACTGTTACATATCCAACTGGATGGATCTGTACTCAAAATGATTGACGATATATGGCCATCCAACACAGAAGTGGTAAACCCTACAAGCTAGGCTGGTGCTCCATGTCCCCCTCGGACTTGTATATTTAACGGTTCACACTGTGACTAACACAGGACAGCTAGAGCCAACTTATTTTAATGGTGACAACCATGATATCATCAATGCATGCATAGAGGGAACCACAAATTACTCACAGATATATGTCAAGTCTAAGATAGGAGGGTTATCACAGAGGAGCAAGGTTCCAACTCGATCGACATCGAAGCTTAACGCACATAGGGTGTACCCCTTGTGGTTCTTAAAGAAACCCCAGCACTGAGGTGATGACGAGGCCGAGTAAGAACAGAAGAGCCATTTCATGGCTTTTGGTGGGGTGATGGACAATTTCTTAAATAAACAAAAAGCAGTGATGAAGAACGCCTCCAACCGTTAAACCCAAAAAAAAATAGAGACTGGACAAGTGATGCACACACATGGGGACAGTCAACCAAGCAACCCAACAACAAAAGAACCCCAACTAAGCCAGTAGTAACAAAGAGCTATCACCAGGAAGACTAATAAGTTTTACAAACTCAAAATTTAGGAATTACCATCCATTTTCCATTTAAAAACCAAAATTTGACACAGTTGCAATGCTCAGGAAAAACACAAATCCATACATTTGAGCCAGTAATCATTTCATAACCATAGTAAAGTCAATAATGGAAAAAAATATATATCGGTTAATCGAAAATCCTTAAGAAGGAAGGTGGTTGAGCGGTTTCACCCTGCTAAAATTTTGGAGCATTAACACAACAACAAGATCAAACAATAGTCTGACTAGGGTGGCGGCCAACAAGAAGGGTAAAGGTGATGTGCAGTAAATGCACGTCACCTCCACCCATACCTCATTAACTCAAACAGTACATGTCAACAATTCTCCATTAACACCATTAATCAACATGTATCGAGACTATCACCATATTAAAAACCCATGGCATGACTTACACCATAACATAATTTGAATGCCATACAAAAGCCATTGCATAACCAATAGCACCATTAACTTGTCAATCATTCCTTTGACATTTAAACTATCAAAGGTACCATATGTATATCAGTTACCAATTCCATTTTACATTGTATGACTACTTACAATACCAATTGCCAAGTGCGCCACCAACGTTTCAACCATATAAATGTAAATCATGTGATTCAACACAATTTCATAGCCATTCCTCATTAGCTAGAGTTTAAAAACAATCAACAAGTAACTTCATGTAGGTAGCATTGCAGAACTAGGTCCCTTCCTTGCATGTGTTATAGTATTTTACCTTCCTCTAATTTCCTTTCATATAGTTTCAATAACATGTTTGTTGTGCAGGTGAGAGGAGAATAAATACCATTTAATGAATAGAAGGTTGCAGTAACATGAAGGAACAACATTTCAAAGCTCAACCCATACCAATGACAACAATATCTCACCAACCATGTAAACCTTTGTAGCACATCATCATAACATCAAAAATGAACAAATCTGATCTCCAATAGCTCAAGGGGATCCCACCTACTAGTATTATTTAGTCTTATATAATAATAGGCTTTAGCAATACTTTGCGGGTGAATTTACGTTGACATTTTCAATCGTCAACAAGCTGGCAACTCCATAGGAAAATTTGTTTGTAACAAATTTAGAACTAAGAACTCTTGGTTTCACATACCAAGAATAGTAATCTCAAGAAGACACCACTCGAATGATTATGCAACAGGGGGAAGTGAGTGGATTTAATGGAAAGATGACCGGGAATTTGGGAATAATTCATGGAAAGTGTTAAGTATGAGGGGTTCTACCACTGTATGCATAATCATGTATCCCTTAAGGAGGAAGACTTATACACTTTCTCTTAAGACCTTAATGGATGGAGAAAAGGTAAGAAGAAGCAGGGGTAGCCAATTCCTTGTAAGATAGCAGTGGAAATATGTAACAATTTGAAAGGCTTTTCAGAGGAGAAATCATAACAGGTGTGTAAGCTTGTTTGTTATTGACTAACAATGCTTTTTGCAAGAGTGTCACTATGGAAGAACTAATCCAACATTCTATCATGACTAAACTCTTAAAATATGATAAAGATGAAATCACAACAGAGGTAATCATGCAGAATTTAAAACACCAACACCAAAAGATAGAATTAAAACGTAGCAAGAAAATAAAACTCAACTTAGAAAGTAGAAATCAAAGTTGTAAAGAAGAGAAAAGAAGCACAAAAATTGAAACAAGATCTAAGCTACTAGTATATAGAAAAATCCAAGCAACAACAGAAACCTTTCACGATGGTCCCTCACAATACTTCAAGCGAGGATTGTTACTGCTGTGGGAAAACCATTGTCTCTATAATTTCTTTAATATTTCGGAGTCAATGTCCAAGCAAAAGTAATCCAGAAATGGCCCAACACTTGAAATTATGATGTAATTATCAACCTTTTGACACATATGATTAGATCATCAAGATAAGCATGGAGACTGGTCAATTCATCGAAAGTTGTGTGCATAGGCACTTTTAAGGGGATACTTGCCTCATATAAGCCAGAAGGCATGCAGTTGTAAGACATAGTACCGCAACTAATAATAAAAGTGGTTTTGTGAATATTTTCCCCTTCTATCTTGATTTTATTGTAACCAAACAAACTTTCAAATAAGGGCTCTAACTATGACTCTACAACCTGTTGCAAAAACATTTCCATACCAAGAGGAGGGAAAGGGTTGCTCATAATTGCTTGCCTAAAAGTTCGAAGACTAATGTAGGTTCTAATATTATTATTGGTCCTCGAAGAAGGTTCCCAGTTTGAAACCCATTCAGGGTGGACTAAAAACATTGCAGTCCTTAAGAAATCTCTCAACTCCCTTTGATAGGTTCCCCCCAATGCAGAGTTAACAAGTGCATTCTTTTGCCTAGCTGGTTTTATGGTATGTTGAACAAGATCGGGATCAAAACCACGAATATACACATTAAACCAAGAATAAACATTTTGAATTCCACCAAGTAACTCGACATACCTCCTCTCTGTTAAGAACCAAACACCAATATAGCATATAAAAACCTCAGGAAAAGTACTCAACGCCTTGAAAAAGAGATAATTTCAGATAATAAGCCTCTTCGAGGGGGAAACCTCCTTTTAACCCACTTAAATGTTCAAGTACAAGATGATTCAAAATGAAAATGTC
>ML784204.1:219332-253379 GCA_009831015.1 Picea engelmannii | reverse complement strand
TGTGTGTGTGTAGTAAAATATCAAATTTACACATCTGAAAATGACAACTCATTATACAACCAACAATGATCACTTAGACACAGGCTATGCAAGAGTAGTTTTCCCAGGAAATGTAGTTTTTTCCTTGTAAACAAACAATCCAAGGTGACTTAAAAGCTAAGCCACCTACCCAACATGATTTTCATCAACAGTGGTCAATTGCAAAAAACAAGCCATCCATACTACACACAGTGCACAACTGACAAAATCCCACAGTGTAACATTTCCAATAATCACACAACAAACATATGATAATGATATAGCTCAGTATATCGTGTTGATTTATTGATTTAGTCACTCATGATTGACCAAGCTGTGCATACTCAGGCTTATCCAACCAACCAACAAAAATATGCAGGGATATATCCAGTCCAATAATCATTTGTCCCCAAAGAAGACCGTAGTTACCCCACCCAAATTTACTTTGAAAAACATCATTCACAGAATGTGACATGTGTGAATAAAACCAAGACCTTGTAACCAATGCCAACCATATTCCAAAACATCATAAGCACAAATACTAATGACTGTATAACAATGAAAAATCCACCATTGTGGTAGGAAATCAATCAAACAAACAAGTTGTAGTAGCTATGCATACTCACGCATCCGATTGAATCGGGGTAGAGGCTATTCTAATAAAACCTATTGAGTATGAATATGAGGAGAGTGACCACGTTCTGTGAAAGTGCAATTGGAAATGAAGGTTTATCCTTATTATCACATAACAATAATCGAATGCCAAATTATCAAGACTGTTACATATCCAGCTGGACGGATCTGTACTCAAAGTGGTCGGCGATATACGACCATCCAACACACAAGTGGTCAACCCTACAGGCTAGGTTGTTGCTCCATGTCCCCCTCAGACTTGTATATTTAACGGTTCGCAATGTGAAAAACACAGGACGGCTAGAGCCAACTTCTTTTAATCGTGACAACCCCGATATCATCAGTGCATGCACAGAGGGAACCATGAATTACTTGTGGATATATGTCAAGTCTGATACAGGAGGGTTATCAGGGAGGAGTGAGGCTCCAACCCGATCGATAGAGAATATTATGGCACACATGGTGTACCCCTTGTGGTTCTTAAAGAAACCCCAGCACTAAGGTGATGACGAGGCCGAGCAAGAACAAAAGATCCATTTTGTGGCTTTTGGTGGGGAGATGGACCATTTCTCAAATAAACAAAAAGCAGTGATGAAGAATGCCTCCAACCGTTAAACCCCCAAAAAAGAAGAGATTGGACAAGTGATGCGCACGTGTGGGGACAACCGGCTAAGCAATCCAACAACAAAAGAACCCCAACTAAGCCAATAGTAATAGAGAGCTATCACCAGGAAGACTGATAAATTTTACAAACTCAAAATTTAGAAAGTACCATCCATTTTCCATTTAAAAACCAAAATTTGACACAGTTTCAATGCTCAGGAAAAACACAAACCCATACATATGAGCCAGAAATCATTTCATAACTAGAGTGAGGTCAAGAATGGCCAAAAAAAAAACATACCCATTAATCGAAAATCCTTAAGACAGAAGGTGGTCGAGCGGTTTCACCCGGCTAAAATTCCAGAGCGTGAACATAGCATCAATATCAAACAATAGTACGACTAGGGTGGCAACCAACGAGAAGGGTAAAGGTGATGTGTAGTAAATACACGTCGCCTCCACCCATACCTCATTAACTCAAATAGTACATGCCAACAATTCTCCATTAACACCATTAATCAACATGTATCGAGACTATCACCATATTAAAAACCCATAGCATGACTTACACCATAACATAATTCGAATTCCATATAAAAGCCATTGCATAACCAATATCACCATTAACTTGTCAATCATGCCTTCGACATTTAAACTATCAAAGGTACCATATGTATATCGGTTACCAATTCCATTTTCCATTGTATGACTACTTACAATACCACTTGCCAAGTGTGCCACCAACGTTTCAACCATATAAATGTAAATCAAGTGATTCAACACAATTTCATATCCATTCCTTGTTAGCTAGGTTTTAACAACAATCAACAAGTAACTTCATGTAGGTAGCATTGCAGAAATAGGTCCCTTCCTTGCATGTGTTATAGTATTTTACCTTTCTCTAATTTCCTTTCATATAATTTCAATAACATGTTTGTTGTGCAGGTGAGAGGAGAATAAATACCATTTAATGAATAGAAGGTTGTAGTAACATGAAGGAACAACATTTCAAAGCTCAACCCATACCAACGACAACAATATCTCATCAACCATGTAAACCTTTGTAGCACATCATCATAACATCGAAAATGAACAAATCTGATCTCCAATAGTTCAAGGGGGTCCCACCTACTAGTATTATTTAGTCTTATATAATAATAGGCTTTAGAAACACTTTGTGGGAGAATTTATGTTGACGTTTTCAATCGTCAACACGTTGCAGTCAAGTTTCAAAAATCCTAGTTCTGAAGTCATTTTTATAGGTGATCTCACCCCAATTTCGCTTGAAGAGATGCCCCCTTCAAATTTATTCTTCAACAATAAAATGATCATCAAAAGAGAAACATAACAAAAGATGGAGCGATAGTCAAAAGTCAAAGAATGGTGTACGATGGACATAATCGAGATGATATAGAATTTACAAAGGAAGTTGCAGGTTTGTTGGGCGCTTTTGCCACCACTAATCAATGGTCCATGGAAAATTTGGCCTAACAACTGCAACAGAAGAGCCTGTTGGTAGAATAAATTCAAAATAAAATACACACAACTGAGTAGTATGTCCAGAACATACTGAATCGAGACTTCGATCATATCAAAGAACATGATAAACAACAAATTCAACAAATTCCGACCAACTTTGATGAGCTCGAAAGGAATTCACAGTTCAATCAAGGATTGATCACCCAACATGTTGAATTAATAAAACAATTGCAAGATAAGTTAGAGTTGACTGAAGGTACCAAAATGGATATTTCATCTTTCTAGACTCAAGCAATGGAAATAAATAAAAAACTGGAAAATGCCCATCAAGATCGTTTTATGAAGGTAGAGGCCATCCAGAATTGCTACCAGGCAGTAGATCTTTCTCTGAAAGACATATACATCAAAGAAAGAGAATCTCTCTCATCTCGAGTTAAGTTTCAAGAGGTTGTCTAATTGGTACCAAAGGATGATGTCTTAGATGTTCCTCGGCTTTCTCTTTCTGAGAAAATAAGAGATGATATAGCTTTAAAGGCCTAGGAAACAAATCTAGAAGAAAGCAAAAGACTTGTCAGGGAGGTAAATGAAGCTTATCTAGAAGCGTTGTCCTTGCTAGAAAAATGACTAATTTATTTTGAAGGAAATGCTATCTCCGAAGCCCTGGGTCAAATTGCTATAGTAAAGAACCAGTATAATACTAGAACAAACAAAGAAGAAGCCTTGACGACCATTCAGAAAATGAACCAGATTGATCTCCTTCAAATAAATAAATGGATAGTAAACCCAAGCTTGCAATTACAGGTCATATCTCATGGAGCGAAAAGGATACAATAAAATTTGCCTCGGGTAGAGAGGAATTTATACACTTTCGAGGTGAATGAATCAACTGAACCTTTAGGATTGGTGGTGAAATTATTGAGTAAATGAATCCAATGTATTTAATATGGGAAGGCAAGCACATACAAAAGAAGGTAAGAAAGTGCCATTGCATTATTGGATATATTTTAAGGGACAAATGGAAAAAAAGCTATGATGACTAGGACGTTGTGCTAAAGTACCAAGAAGATCATACGACATAAGTGTTTCCGCCAGCAGACGAAGAGATTGCCAACAAAGCTCATCCTATTTTCTTATTTCAAATATGTGTTATTTTAAATTATGAGAAGTCCAACCATTTTGAGTTGTGACATTTTTGTATAAATACATAGATTGAAGATCTATTAGAGGCTGCCTCTTGCCGATTGTAATAGATGAAACTCTCCATATTGAGTATTAATACAAGTGCAGACAAAGATTCCAAATTTTGTTTAGTTTGGGTTATGAGTTTCTTCTGTTTTTCCATATCTCAACATTTCTTTATGCGTTCCTTGATAAATGTGTGATTTCAATTTAGTACAACAACTACTGTAATCGTATTTTATCAGTAATTTGTTAAGTAAGTAGTTTTTCCTCTGCATTTACTGTGAGTAAGTCAAGACCTGGGAGCTGTGTGGATTACTGTACCTTATACTTTATTCAAGGTTACACTATCTATTTTCTTCCACTGTAACAAGGTGATATTCTTCAGCAATTGATGCCTTGCTTTGTTTTACAGTTTTGTAGTTTTCTCTCACATCATTCGATATTACAATTTTGACTCAAACACGAAATACAACCTCTGTTCTACCATACTATTAATTTCAGTTAAGGAATTTTTGTCATATAACTAAGGTATAAAAAGAACTTCTAAAAACACTCTCTTAAAGTTTCCTGATGCTTGAGATTAATCTTTGAGCATTAAGTTTAATCTCAGGACCAACATCTTTTTGGCACCGCTATCAAGGACAGAGAAACGAAGTTATTTTTCCTTGTGAAAATGACAAGGTAAGATTCTATCTTTGATAGTGAACAAAGATTAAATACATAAATAAGTCTATTTTTATTTTTCACTTGGAGACTCCACCACAGATAAACTGGAATTTGGTCGAAATAATACCAGAAAGAACCTAGACAATAAGAAGACCACATGTGTATCATATCCCGAAAGGTTGTTGAAACCAAAGGGATACGTCAAATCGACTATCGCATTAGCAGGTAAAATATACCAACCCAAAGTTGCACAAGTCAATACTAAGGTTCCAGTTGAAGAACTAACCCCTAAAAAGAATTTTAAACAAGCACCCTCTGTGGAGGCATCAACTAGTAAACCTGAGGTTAGGTTCAAGAACCTGGAGGAAATTGTACCAAAAGTAAATATTGAGATTGACTTGACTGATACTCCTAAAGGTCAGAACGAAATATCCCTTTCTGTACCTGTTGTCGTTAATATTTTGCCTACCCCATCTTTTCCCTAAGTAAAGATTTCAGTTCTCCAAAACCATGAGGAACATATTTTATATCCTGATTCATCCCCTATCGGTTCGCCTATTTATACATCTTGTAAGTCTGAAGAAACTAGTCCATGTTTTCCTTTCCCTCCTCTTCTATAATTTTCTTCTCCTAACGACCTTTTTCCATAATTTCCTTTGTCACATCCTGAAGAAGTTGAAAGGTCTCCACTTTGGTCACTCAAATTTTTCGAAAACCCTTTTTTTCCCAAATTTCCTCCCCTATACTTCCAATGGTTGTTGTTGGAGGAGGTGGTGTCAGAGGCGAAGGAGCAGGTGGACAAGGTCAAGGAAAATCCCCACCCCCTATAATTTTTTCCAAGGTAGTGTCCATATACGCTCCCTTGGTCCTCCAAGTTGTCTTGCATGATTTGCCTGAAAATTATATGAAGAACTTACCAAAACTTATGGGAGAAGGAGATTTAACCGCAACAGAGAACATAGTCTTTTTCAATCAGTTCACTGATATCCTTGGCATTGAGCATGAGGATGTTTACTCAAGGATTTTAGTGAAATTTTTCGAAGGACAAGTAAGAACCTGGTTTCGAGGACTCCCGGTAGCATCCCTATGATCATGTGATGACTTAGAAAACGTATTTTTAAGACAGTGGGGAGAAAAGAAAGACCATATGTATTATTTGATTGAATTTGGGTCTCTAATAAAAAGGAATTCTAAGTCGGTTCTCGAATTTACCTAGAGATTCAACAAATTATACCATAACATCCCAGCCAAAGTTAAACCCTCTCAACTTGCAAAAAAGGTAACTTTCGCAGGGGATTTTGAACCCGACTTTGCCTTACTCTTAAGAGAAAGAAGATCTGTCACTCTGACAAGAATGCAATACGATGCCATAGAAATCGAATCAAATGTGATGGCATCTGGTAAATTAAAATCAAAGGTTGAGATAGGAACGAAAGAACCTAAACGTTTCAGGGAACCAGCAGGACCCTCCAGATATGGGAACTCTGTGGAAGAAAAAATGGATGAGATGGCTAAAATAATCAAAGATTTGTCAAACAAAATATCTATAATGGAACTATATCAAGCCAAACTTGATCCATTCGCTAGAAATCAATTCAGGAGAAATACTAACCCCTAGATACCTCAAAGACAAGTGAAAAATGAAGAGAAAAAAATCCAAGATCCATTTAAAACAGAAAATTCCATGCAAAGGGATGATATGAAAAATTATGAGGGGTTAGAAGAGGATATAAAAAACCTTCGTGATGAAGACCAAGAACCTCATTTAACTAGACATGATTATGAATGATCTCTAGACCTATAACCCTTGTTTAGTAATGAGGAAAGTATAAATAATCTGGGAGAGTCTGCATATCAAGCAATCGCCAACTCCATAATGGTTGAACTTCTATAGAAGTATAATTTAAGGCCTAGAGAAACTAATACTACAAGTGTTCTGCCAAAAAAGATTTTATCAATAAATAAAGAGAATGAGGCAGTTGTTACTAAACCTCTAGTCAAAACACAAGTTGCCCGAACCAAAACAGTTGAAACAAGAGAAACACAAACTAAGAAAATAGAGAATAATGAAGCACAAGCTCCAACCAGAGAGATAAAAAAAACAACTAGAGGTTTTAGTTTAGAAAATGAACTAAATAAAATTAAAATTCCCATGCCCCTGGTTGAGCTTGCCAAGAATCCAATTTATAAAAAATAGATTTCTAAAATGGTAATTTTTTCTGATGTTGAATGTCATGCAGATGTGATCAATCTACAAGATGAAATACCTACGATTATGTTTGGTTCGCACATAAAAAATACTAAGGATTTTGTTGCTTCATTTTATATTACATTAACTGTGCATGACCACTTACTTCACAATTGCATGTTAGATTTTGGGGCCTCTCACAATTTAATGCCTAAAGTTATCATGGAAAAATTGGGCCTTGAAATCACTAGACCTTATCAATACTTATACTCGTTTGATTCCAGAAAGGTTAAGTGTCTGGGCATGATCAAAGATTTGGTAGTGAATCTTGCACAGATTCCTATAAAAAGTATCATTATGGATGTAGTTGTTGTTGATGTCCCTGCCAAGTATGACATGCTTCTATCCAAGTCTTGGGGCACAAAATTAGGAGGATCACTCCAATTGGACATGACTTATGCTACGATCCTGATTTTTGGTGGACAATTTACTCAACTATACAGAGAGACTAGACTGACATATATTGTAAGTGACCCCCAAAACCCAAACAATTACCCAGTCTATGTTGCTGATCAGGATTTCGGAAATTGTATTTTATCAATAAACAATGATTTTGAAGAATGTATAGAAGAAAAAAAAAGTGTAAATATTAGAGGAGTATGGAAAATGTTTTTTGATGGCACTTTGTCCTATGAAGGGGCGAGAGTTGGAGTGTTATTTTTTTCACCTGGAGATGAGTACGTCATCCCCTTTTCATACATATTACAGTGTGAAATCGATTATATAAATAATGTATGTGAGTATGAAGCTCTAGTCTTAGGATTAGAGGCTACTAAGAAGCTAAAAATTGAACATCTAATAGTTTATGGTGATGCAGAGCTTATTGTGAAACAAATAAAGAAGCAATATCAAGCTAAACATCCAAGGCTAAGGTCATACATAAATTTCACCTGGGATTTGATAGAGAATTTCTTCTCATCATTTAACATTCACTACATTCCCAGAATGGAAAATCAACAGGCAGACTCTTTAGCCAAAGCAGATGCAACATTTGTACCGCCTATTTTCCTAAAGCTGAAGTATCATATAGAAATTAGACACAAACCTTTGATCCCAAATAATGTACAGTACTGACAAGTCTTTGAAGACGACGAGCAGATTAAACAGTTTCTAGAAATGGTTGACGAGTTATCTGAGACTCATATAGATCAAGAAAATTAGAACAATCCTATCTGGATCATGCAAGAAGGTGAAGATCCTCAAGAGTTCCAGGATAAAATCACAAACCACCAAATTCTTGTGCTTAAGAACAATCATATCCACAGAGGTCTGATACCCTTAGAGAGATTGTTTGAACAAGATGATATACCCTTAAAATCTACTTTACGACCTCAGCCCAAAGAGGTTGAAGATTCTAATATAGGAACTAAAGAGGATCCTAAACAGGTAAATATATCTAAATACATTACAACCCAAGTAAAAAATAAGTATGTCGAATTGATTAAACAGTATAAAGACATCTTTGCATGGTCCTATGACGATCTAAAAACTTACGATACCTCTGTAATTGAACATAAGATTCCCTTGAAGCATGGTATCAAACCTTTTAGTCAGAATATGAGATAGATAAATCCTATCCTCTTTCCAGTAATAGAAAGGGAAGTCAAGAAGCTTCTCGACACAAATATTATTGTTCCACTTAGGTATTCTGAATGGGTAGCAAATTTGGTACCCGTCAGGAATAAAAGTGGCGAAATAAGGATTTGTGTAGATTTCAGGAATTTAAACCGTTCATCCCTCAAAGACAATTTCCCACTGCCAACAATGGATCATGTCCTAGAAAACGTATTTGGAGCTAACAAAATGTCTATGATTGACGGTTTTTCTGGATACAACCAAATTGTTGTCCACGAAGATGATAAAGAAAAAACTACTTTTACCACTCTGTGGGGAACTTACATGTATGATAAAATTCATTTTGGTTTGATGAATGCAAGAGATACTTTCCAAAGAGTGATGGATATAGATTTCATCGATGAGAGAGATAAATTTGTTGTTATTTACTTGGATGATCTAACAATCTTCTTTAATTCTGATGCAGAACATATGGTTCATCTCAAACAAACTTTCGAGAAATGAAGAAAATTTGGTTTGTCTCTTAACCCTAAGAAGACACACTTTTCTATGCAAGAAGGAAAGCTTCTGGGTCATATAGTTTCTAAGGATGGAATCAAAGTCGACCCTAAGTGAGTTGAGGCTATTGACACGATAAACATTCCTAGAAATAAGAAAGAAATCCAGTCTTTTTTAGTGAAAATAGTTTTTTTGAGAAGATTTATCCCTAACTTTGTTGAAATTGTCAAACTAATTTCAGATATTTTGAAGAAAGACAATGAAATGAAATGGACTGTCGAAGCTAAAGCATCATTCGAGCGAGTTTAAAAATCTATAAGCGAAGCGCAAGTGTTAGCTAGTCCGAACTATACTAAGGAATTCCTGATTTTTTCTTTTGTATATGAACATACTATCGCAATGGTACACCTACAAAATAACGAAGAAGGTTTCGAGCAGCCGCTAACCTTTTTAAGTAAAATTCTCAGGGATGCCGAATTAAGATATGATATACTGGGAAAAAAATCTTTCGCAATGGTCAAATCTCTCAAATCTTTCAGGACCTATGTACTGGATTCCAAAATAATTGCCTATGTGCCAACAAGCTCTATCAAAGATATCTTGGTACAATCAGACAATGATGGTAAGAGAGGTCGGAGGTTAGATAAAATTCAGGAGTTCGATCTAGAAGTAAAACCGACCAAGGTAGTCGAAGGTCAGGGCCTAGAGAAATTGTTACACGAATCAAATTTTAGGGTACTCGGGATAAACCACCTGGAATCACACGGATATATCCCAGATATAGAGGAACTTGATGATCAAACCCCTATAGTACAGATCGAAGATAAATTTTCTTCCTCTTATTCGTATCGTGATATTTTTTCATACCTCCTTACCCTTCAGTGTAGGAGTGATATGACCCCATCCAAAGCAAGAATGTTGAAGCTACACGCAGTAGAATATTGTATTATTGAAGGAGAATTGTACTAGAAGGATCCTCTAGGTTTCTTTTTATGTTGTTTAACGGAACCTGAAACAGAGAAGGTCATAAATTAATTTCACGAAGGAGTGTGTGGAGGATATCATGCCTGGAGGGAAATGACCTACAATATTTTAAGAGACAGATATTATTGGCCAAAGTTATTTACTGATGTGAATGCCAAGGTCATAGCCTTCAACCCTTGAAAACGTTTCTCTGGAAAGAAAAATCTCCCTGCACTTCCTTTGATCCCAGTCAAAACTGAAACTCCTTTTCAACAATGGGGTCTGGACTTCATCGAAGAAATTCACCCCTAGTCAAGTGCCCAACACAAATGGATTTTGATTGCTACTGATTATTTCACAAAATAGGTTGAATCCATTCCAACTCGGAATGCCACGGATTCAGTAGTTATAAAATTTTTGGAAGAAAACATCCTATCGAGATTTGGTTTCACTCAAAAAATAGTCACGGACAATGCCCAATCTTTCAAATCTATGGCAATGTGAAATTTTTGTCAAAAATATAACATTGTGCTAGGACATTCTACAACCTATTATCCTTGGGATAATGGGTTGGTTGAATCATCCAACAAGAGTTTGATGAATATAATAAAAAAAGAGTTGATGGAGAATAAGAAGGTTTGACATGTTCACTTGAAGTACACCTTATAGGTGAACCGGATCGATACCAAGAAATAAATATGTATGTCTCCTTTTCAAATGGTTTATGGTACTGCCATTTTCCTTCCCATCAGTCTCACTCTTCCTGTGATGAAGTTGTGGTAAGACGCAAAAGAGGATCCAAATGATGTTACAAGGAGGATAAACCAAATAATCAAATTCCAACAAAACAGGGCTGAAGTAGATGAAAAACTTCAAAAGTACCAAGATAATATGAAATCCCTTTTCGATTAAAAAAAGTGCAAGACAGGGAGTTTCTTCCTGGTGATCTAGTTTTAAAATGGGATGCTAGAAAACAAGACATAGGAAAACACAACAATTTTGATCATGTTTGGTTCGGACCATTGAGGATTTCAACTACATAGGGAAAGAATTCCTTCCTACTAGAAAATCTCGACGGAAAAAAATTTAACGCCCCTATCAACGGGTGTTATCTAAAACATTTTATGAACTAATCATGTTTCACATTACCATTGTATATACCAGTTTGGTTTCTTGTTTAAATTTGCAATTTCACTTCCTTTCATAAATTTATCTAAATTTAATTTTTTGTTGTAAATAAACCTAGTCTTATTCGATATCATAAAAGAAAAATATAAAATATTTGCACTGCATATCTATTCTATTCTGCAGAATTCCCTAAGTTTTCATATCTTGTTCCTGTGCAGAATACTTACTATCAGATGAGAAATGTGGAGGTATCGAAATCCAACGCTCAGTTTTCAAAAAAAATGTTTTCTCTTAAAACTTGTGATGAATTAATAATTGGTTTCATTGAAAAATTAAATGAAATACGAGGTATGAACTTCTATACTTATTTTTCAAGATAAAATTCTAAATAAATATTATCGGATAAAAACAAGGTTCTACTCATGTAAATATAATCACCTAATCAAAGATCAGAAAAGTATAAATCTCTAGATTTCCGAATCAAATGAAAATAAAACAAAAAAATGAAATAAAAAGACAATGAGAATAAAAAGGGCTTAAAAAAAGAGAAGCTTGATAATCGAGAAGTGAACTTATGTGGAAATGAGATTCTTTTGTGTCAAACCCCTGAGTCCTCGTTCTGTTTCATTTTTCCTATCTTTGAGATTTTACTCTATTATGGTTTTCACTACCTGGCTTTAAATCTTCATAGAAAGAAAGAATTTCTCCTTAGCTATGAAAACTTAAAAATATATCTTCAAAACAAGATTAGGCGAAAATATTTATGTTCCTCTTATTTTAATTGGAAGAAAGTATGCCTAGGATAATCCTGATAATGTTATCTCTTCTATTATATTTTAATTGATTGTTTCGCTCAAGGAAAATCCCTAAAAAATAAAAATCCTCCATAAGATCTTCCCTATAGGAAAAGGCGTATTGAATATCGGGAAAGAATTAGTTTAGAGTACAAATAAAAAATTGTTGACAGACCTTCATTGTTAAATCTTAAGCAGATATCATCCCTTGTATGATACATACAAATTGATTTCCCCCACTTCAAAAATATAAAGACAGGTGGTGAAAGGAAATTCATAAAATGATTGCCCCCATCTAGTCCAAGACAAATGGTGAAAGGAAATTCGTAATTCGATTTCCCCCATTTTTTCCAAAAGAGATGATGAAAGGAAATTCATGTAATCATTTCCCTCATCTCAATAAAAAGAAAAAAATGCTAATTGAAGTGGTGAAAGGAAATTCAATGGGAGATGTAGATAACTTCACCGGGGTACTGAACAGGCTCGCTGGCAGTGAAGAAATATCTATGATATGTGTAAGGTTTGCATACATGCATAAACATACTCTGGTATCAAGTTCTCTTTCTGGTAATATTTACATTCTAAACCAGCAAGGGATTCCCTAAATAAATTTTTGAAATTACTTTGCCTTGATGCGAACGAAGTTGACCAAAGTTTGATATTTCAGTTAAAGTTGTTTTGATTATCTTAAGCAAATCCAAACTCAGTTTTAGGAAAGGGAAATTATTAATAGCCTAACTTGAGGTCAATAATTAAATGTGTTGTGAAGGTTTTCTAAGATTTGGTTGAAGTTCAATTTTTCTCTGTATGATTTTTCCCAAAGGTATTTCCCAGAAATGAAATAATGACTCCATTTACCCAATAAAGGCACTTGGTCTACTGTTCTTCCATGCCTCACAGGGAGACGTGATCCCCAGATGGAGCCTATGTTGGAACATATATAATCTTAAACTTTTAGCTTTAATTTATAAACTTCATCTTTCCCAAAGTGGCAACTTAGAAATCAACTTTCAAAGTTTAAATCAAATTTATTTATGGTCATAAGGCGTTCATGATATCCGTCGGTGATGAAGTTCCCCCATTGATCGAATGATCCCCTTTTCCCATAGTTTTGGAGCCGCCTAATTGTTAAAGAGTAAAATATTTTTCGATAGGTCTTCACGATTAAAGTCCCGAAATTTGATAGTGTCTGGTATAAATTTTGCATAAACCTTTAAAGGACATGATTCATAGTACACGTGTATCTTTTGAGTCTTCCTGGGTTGACACGTGGCATCCATTTATGATGTTTTCATTTGAAAATTCATACGATTCTAAGTAACACGTGGCACCCCCTGTTCTCCACATGTCATCAGGAATGACATCATCTCTGACACATCACTACGGGAGGTGACTCTTCGGAAATATAACAAAGAGATAATTTGAAAATCCATGAAGCACTAAGATATTGAAGTATTAAATCTAAATTAATTAAGTTAATATTGGTTAAAATATAGTTAATGACTTCGCACTTTGGAATTCGGACATTCACCTTTTGTCACATTCTAAAATATCCAAAGTTTGAACTTCTGAAACACTTGAACTTAAATGTGATTCATTAAAACTTAAAATCGATTATCGGATAATTAATCATTTCACAGTTTCAGGTTTCAAGGATTTATTTTCGAGCTACATTTAAAAAACCCAAAGTCCGAATACTCGAAGAACTTGAAGATAAATGTGATTAATTAATATTTTAAGAGTTATTATCTCATAATTAACCTTTCGCGGATTCGTGATTCGAGAAATTTCAAATCTGTTTCATCCAAAACTCCCAAACACGAACCACTGAATATTAATGGCATTTATCACAAATCAACGGTAATGATTTTTAGCATGGATTGCGGATCACCCAGTAGAATTTCTCATTAAGTTTAATAAATTTTTCCTCAGTAAACATATACTCGAATCAATGCACCTGAGGTGAATAAGAATTCTTGATTTTGAATTCCATTTTCATCTTCACATAATAGTAAGTTTTTTTCCAATTGAGAAGCTCATGCATTCCCCTACAAAAGGTAATCCCATTCCGATTTTATCGATATCATGGCACCATGGAATATGAGTAAAGAAACCGGTGAAGGTTCAAACCTAAATGTGGACGCTCTGTCAGATACCTCACCATGAGCCATAGACATTGTGAAATCTTGGACACATGTGTTCGAGATTTTGGAGCATGAGCTTATAAATTTCCCATAGGATTCGGGTGATGAACTGAATGACACTCATGAAGCTAAAATCATGGATATAGCTCATTCAAAGATACACAAAATAGTTGTGCATCTGAGACTCATGTTGTATAACGACATGATAGGCTGGGCCCTAGAAAACGTCGACATTCAAACCAAGAGCATTTTCAACTCTCAAAAGGTTGTTGTTGGGTCTTTCTGACCAGAACACATATAAGTAATGCATAAGCTATCCCCCAATTTTAAATATAATTTCAATGTTGCATTCATGTTGGAGTTTGAGAAACATGAGTGTATACAATATGACAAAATCTATCATGATATAATCAAGTCCTGGTTGGGGCACCCAGAGAAATTCAGAGCCGACGCTCATGGCATTTATGCCACAATGTCATTGGATACTCATATGATTTATGTAGCTATGATTCTTTGTACGCTATTCGGGAAGAAGAGACCCACTCATTTCTTGGTGGCATGGGTGTCAATTATGCACGAGGTGGCCGAGGGTTACTCTTTTAACTCGGCCAAAAATTTATCAGACAACATGGCTAAAGAAATCACAAAATACAAATTGGCTAAGTCAAAGGGGCAACCCACCCCTTTCTATATGTCTACGTATACCATGGATGTTATTTGCTTCATAACCCATTTTCCATTGATGAACTAGAGTTGGACCCCGACCAACATTGAACCTATTCACTTCTATCACTCCAATTTGTGGGAAGATAAGGCCAAAGATTTCTTCTATGAAATTTTCCATCATGTAGTGGTTCCCATTCATATAGCTCTATATGGTTTCCCACCCCCTTGAATTTCAGACATAACCGTGGGAAATATGGGCAAAATAGAAGACTGGTTCATAAATGAAAACTTCTCTTACATTAAGGTTTCCATATGCTCAATACCTCCCCATGCTCTGCCTAGGTTTTTACCAGACCAGCTAGTATGTCGAGAAGTGGCTTATCAAACACTGACAGGGGGCATCAACAAGGAGCTTAAAGTAGCACAGAAAAATGTATGGTCTACCTTCCCTCTCCAGGTTGGTATATTTTCATTGTTAGACTTTGGTCACTTCAACGTTGAGGCTGTAGCTTTGGAGGATGTCAAGTTGGTTGGCATTGAATTTAAAAGGCACAACCCACACAAAATCATGAAAAACCACCTGGCCCAATACAACCTGGAAAGATACGTGCATGAAAACTCCCCACATGATGAAATATTCAGGGGATTCAGGTCTTATGAGGAAGTATTGTACAGAGTCCAAACATTGTCCCTAGATCAACAGGCCATTTTCTTCAGTTTTCAAAAACACAGACAAAACAACTTGCCAAAGTACTACAGGGAGAATCGGTAGCCACTTTGCCTACACAGGAAACTGTACCTCTAGGTTTTCAAACATGGAGCTTTGGCAAACAGGATACTGAGGAAAACCCAAAGAACACCAAAGTTTTAATGCATGAATTGGAGGCTTCATTATAAAATCCATTAGGCACTCAAGAAAAGGCTCATCTCAAAGATTTCCTAAAGAAAGTAAATAATACATCTCCTTATACACCAACCACATATGTTGCCAATACTATTGAGAAACAAACATCTACAGAGATTGGTACCCCCATTAATTCATTGACACTGTTGTAGTCAAGTTGCGGAATTCCTAGTTCCAAAGTCATTTTTATAGGTAATCTCATCCCAATTTCGCCTGAAGAGATGCCCCATTCATATTTCTTCTTCAACAAGAAAAGGAGGGCCATCGTCAAATGAGAAACATGGCAGAAAGATGGATCGATAGTCAAAAGGAAAAGAATGTTGTACGATGGATAGAATCGAGATGATACAAAATTTGCAAAGGAAGTTGCAGGTTCATTGGGTGCTTTCACCACCAATAATCAATGGTCCATGGAAAATTTGGTCAAACAACTGCAATAGAAGAGCCTATTGGTAGAACAACTTCAAAATAAAATACACAAAAATGAGCAGATTATCTAGAACAGACTGAGTCGAGACTTCAAGCAGATTAGAGCACATGATAAACAAAAAATTCAACAACTCCGAGCTCACTTTGATGAGATCCAAAGGAATTCACAATTCAATCAAAGACTGATCCCCCATCATGTTGAATTAATAAAACAATTTCAAGATAAGTTGGAGTTGAACGAAGGTACCTCAGTGGATATTTAAGCTTTCCAGACTCAAGCAATGGAAATAAATGAAAAACTGGAAAATGCCCTGCAAGATATTTTTATGAAGGTAGAGTCCATCCGAAATTGCTACCAAGAAGTAGATCTTTCTCTTAAATATATCTACATCAAATAAAGAGAATCTCACTAAGCACGAGTTAAGTTTCAAGAGTTTTTCTTCTTGGTACCAAAGGATGATGTCTCAGATGTGCCTCGACTTTCTCTTTCTGAGAAAATAAGAGGTGATATAGATTTAAAGCCGTGGGAAACAAATCTAGCAGAAAGCAAAAAACTTGCCAGGGAGGTAAATGAAGCTTGTCTAGAAGCGTTGTCCTTGCTAGACAAAGGACTAATTGATTTTTAATGAAATGTTGTCTCCGAAGCCCTGGGTCAAATTGATATAGAAAAGAACTAGTATAATTCCAGAACGAGAAAAGAAGAAGCGTTGACGACCATTCAAAAAATGAACCAGATTGATCTCGTTCAAATAAATAAATGGATAGTAAACCCAAGATTGCAATTATAGGTCATATCTCAAGGAGAGAAAAGGATACAATAAAAATTTCCTAGTGTAGAGAGGAAGTTATACACTTTCGAGGTGAATGAATCAATTGAACCTTCATGATTGGTGGTGAAGTTAATGAGTAAATGCATCCAATGTATTGAATATAGGAAGGCAAGCACCTCCAGAAGCAAGTAAGAAAGTGCCATTGAATTATTGGATATAGTTGAAGGGACAAATGGAAACAAAGATATGATGACCATGACGTTGTGTTAAATTATCATAATATCAAGAAGATCAGACGACAGAAGCATTTCAGCTAGCAAACGAAGAGATTACCAGCAAAGCTCATCAGTCTCTATGTCCTATTTTCTTATTTCAATATTTTTTATTTTAAATTATGAGAAGTCCAACCGTTTTGAGTTGTTACATTTTTGTATAAATACATAGATTGAAGATCTATTAGAGGTTGCTTCTTGCTGGTTGTAATAGAGGAAACTCTCCTTATTGAGTATTAATACAAGTGCAGATAGAGATTCTGAATTTTGTTTAGTTTGGGTTATGTGTTTCTTCTGTTTTTCCCTATCTCAACATTTATTTAAGCATTCCTTGATAAATGTGTGATTCCAATTTAGTACAACAACTACTGTAATCGTATTTTATCAGTAATTTGTTAAGTAAGCAGTTTTTCCTCTGCATTTACTATGAGTAAATCAACACCTGTGAGCTGTGTGAATTATTGTACCATATACTTTATTCGAGGTTACACTATCTATTTTATTCCACTGTAACAAGGTGAGATTATTCAACAATTGATGCCTTGCTTTGTTTTATAATTTTGTAGTTTTTTCTCACATCATTCGATATTACAATTTTGACTCAGACATGAAATACGACCTCTGTGTTTCCATACTGTTAATTTCATTTAAGTAATTTTTCTCATATAACTAAGCTAGAAAAAGAACTTCTAAAAAACTCTCTTAAATTTTCTTGATGCCTGACATTAATCTTTGAGCCTTAAGTTTAATCTCAGGACCAACACATTTCATGCCACAACCCATAGGAAACATTTTCTAGATTATGTTCAAGGTGATTTTGGACAGGTTCATTTGGGTGATGATGCACCATGAAAAATTGTTTGAATGGGTAAGGTACAAATAGATTGAAATAATGAAAACCAATGGTTATTGAAAGAGGTAAGACATGTATCATATCTAAGGAAAAATCTAATTTCAATAGGGCAGTTGGAAAGTGAAGGATATACATCTATATTTACAGATAAGGCATGGAAGGTCACCAAAGGATCACTGGTGATAGAAAAAGAAGGGAAGGTAGGTACATTGTATTTATGTAATAGTAATATTGATTTTTCTATATATTTAACTTCTACTGGAGTGGATACAACACTGTGGCATCATAGGCTTGGACACATCAGTGAGAAGGGGATGCAAATACTTCACAAAAGAAAAAAAAAAATCAGATCTTAAACAAATTGATTTGGATTTATGTGAGCATTTTGTTTATGGAAAACAAAAGAGAGTCATATTTCTCAAAGTCAGAAAAGAAAACAAGAGTGAAAGGTTAGAGATTGTGCATACAAATGTATGGGGACTAGCTCAGGTGTCATTTCTTGGTGGCTCTCATTATCATGTTACTTTTATTGATGATGAAACTAGAAAAACTTGGGTTTATTGCATTCAAAAAAAATTTATCTATTTGACACTTTTAAGAGATGGAAAGCTTTGGTTGAGAATGAGACGGGAAAAAGGTTGAAGTGTCTCATATCAAAAAATGGAGGTGAGTATTGTAGCAAGGAATTTGATGATTATTTTTCATACCATGGGATTCGTAGAGAGAAAACAATTCCATGAACACCACAATAAAATTGTGTGTTAGAAAGGATGAACAAGACAATCATGGAGCGTTCAAGGAGTATGAGATTGCATGCAGGATTTCCCTTATAGTTTTGGGTAGATGTTGTAGATATTGTTGTTTACTTAATAAAAAGTGGACCTTCAATCTCTTTGGATGGTGGAATTCCAGAGGAGGCATGGAAAGGTAAAAAGGTAAACAATTATTTTTTGAATACTTTTGGTTGTAAATATTTTGTCCATATTGATAAAGAAAATAGAACAAAGCTTGAGGAAAAATCCAAGAAGAGTACCTTTATTAGATACGGTGTTAATGATTTTGGTTATCTCTTATGGGATTATGAAAATCACAAAATCATTAGGAGTAGATATTTCATATTCAATGAGAAGGTCATGTACAAAGATCAGCTGCAGGGAAAGAAACGGGAAAAAGAAAAACCATAATACATAGTGCTTGATGAAATCACTGAAAAATAAATTCCAAAGGTACCAGAAAATAAAAATGTATAACAACAGGAGAAATAAGTACCTTAAACTCCTGCAAGTGTTTTTAGAAGATCTATTAGGTTAATTAGACCCCCTGAATGATACTCTCCTTCATTGTACTATTTATTGTTGGTTGATTCTGGTGAACCAGAAAATTATGAAGAGGAAATGCAGGAAGACACTAAAAGGAAGTGGGAGAAAGGCATGAAAGAGGAAATGGATTCCTTAGTAAATAAATAGACTTGGGACTTGGTTCAGTTTCCTGCAGGAAAATGAGCATTGCAAAATAAATGGGTTTATAGGTTGAAGGAAGAAGATGGAGAAAAAAAGCGGTACAAGGATAGAATTGTTGTAAAGGGGTTTGCACAAAAGAAAGGTATAGATTTTGATGAAATATTTTCTCCTATTGTTGAAATGACTTCAATTAGGACTATTTTAAGTCTTGTGGAGGTAGAATATTTTCATCTTGAATAGTTAGATGTAAAAACAACTTTTCTCCATGGGGATTTAGAGGAAGAGATTTATATGTAGTAGCCATAGGGGTATGAGGTAAAAGGGAAGGAGAATTTTGTATGCAGGTTGAAGAAGATATTGTATGGCATAAATAAATATCCAAGGCAGTTGTGTTTGAATTTTTATAGTTTTATGACAGAACAAGGTTATAGTAGATGCCATTCTTATCATTGTGTTTATTTTAAAAGGCTAGAAAATGGAAGCTATATTATTTCTATTGTATGCAGATGACATGCTTGTTGCAGGATATATCTTGGCACAGGGGTAGACCCAGGGTTCAATGCTTCAAAAACACACCAAAAAAACCCTAACTACCAGCCCTTTGGGTGACACCTGCGAAGAAGATGAAGTCTCACCCAAGGTAGAGGTAGGGGGGTTTCAGGACTCAGGTGTCTAGAACCAGGTTGGGACACAGATATGTTATTACAACACTTAGCAGAGAAATTAGACAACAACATGCATTAGTTCTTGAATCTCATTCACATCACAGAGTAAACCCTTATTACAGATCAACATAGTAACCATAAAGATAAAGTACTTTCACCCTCTTAGAACATAGCATTATCTCAGGTCTATCATTCATTCATATTTAAGAACTAAGAAACACATCATATGCATTCATCATATATTATAATAACAACACTACGCAGATAAACACATAAACAACATCGCACAAAGAACATCAAGACGCAGGATGTATGTGGTTCACCCCAGTGTGGGCCTATGTCCACCAACTTCTTCTTCTTCTTTATTATTCTTCAATCTCCTTACATTCATATTCTCCTGTGCACAAAGACATAGAGAAAAACTTCGCACTGGACAGGTGATCTACGCATAGCACACTAGATCCACCTTCCCCAAAACTAGGTCAAGGAACATAACCAACTCCTTAATAGCACAAAGCCTTACTTTACATAGCCATATCATACAGAGAAACTTACAATCCCTTTCACTAAGCCAAACATACTATGCACATAGCCAACACACTGTAGTAGTAATTATTACATCTCTTAGCTACTTATTTATACATTTACAACAAGGCCTAATCATGGGTAAACCCATGGGTCGACATCCCTAACCCATTACATAAACCCTAGTAAACCCTTTGCTGGGTCCACAAGTCCACAAAATAAGTGAGATCCTGTGATCTCATCTCCACCTGGGTGCTACATCTTCGAACATCCTGTCGAAGTCCCAAAAGTGGTCAAACACGACCAATGCTTCCTCAAAACTTGGTCAAGGGCCAACAAGCCCCCAACACTCACATGTGACTTGTCTTCTAGCCTTCATAATTGGGTGGGCTCATCCCCCAATTCTGTGATTTTCGACAAAGAAGGCGTGGTAGGTACTGTGTGACTCAAATGGATTGCTTTCTACATATCTTTCAGCTCCTTCTCGATTCTTTCATATAGTGTTTCCTGCTTCGCTCCATGTCTCTGCAAGATATCCTATGAAGCATCCTCCATGGATGCGATGATTAGACCGACATCATCCTCTATGAGAACATTCTTCGACTGAGACTTATTGTCACAGGTATTCTTTATTGTTGAGGGTTTCTGTGGATAAACCTTCCTTTTCTTCGATGTTTCAGCCTCGGTAGGGGGATCCTTCAACGGTGTAACTTTTCCTTTGTATTTATTTTCTCCTTCTTCCCCTCCTTATTATTGGTTTACTTCATCTCCTCCTCCTATTTCGAGTGATTCAGGCCTACTTTCCTTTGAGGCGTTGTCCTCCTCATCATTTTCTATGTTTTGTACTTCCTCCTTTTTCTTATTTTTCTTGGCTCTTCTTTTCTCGACATGCTCGACCTAGGTGACCAAGGGGCTTCCAATGATGTCAAGGTTGGAAAGTTCTGCATCATCAACTGGTACGAGGAACTCTGGTGGCCATTCTTTGGTGATCTCCTCCATATCTTCTTCGGTTAATTTATAATAGGACTGCAATTCCTCCTTACTCTCATCCCTGCGTGCAGTGTTGTAGATAAAGTGTTGATTTGCGTGGAACTTTGCTAGTGGTCTGTACTGGTGCAAGGTATTTGGGGTCATGTGTGGGAATGACTCAATAGTACGCTTCAAATTCTGGTAGTAGGCATGGAAGACAACATTCAACTATCACTTCTTCAACATATCATTTATATACCACAAGGTGGCAATCCTCGCGGCCAACGGCTCCGATGGCTCCACTTCTGGAAATGTCGCTCCTTCCGACATTTTCCAAGCGACAAATGCGATTAATACTAGTAACCAACTGAAATGGAATCCGTAGCCCTGGTCTTGTGCTTCGCGACAGTATTTCTCGAGCTCATTGATGAGGTAGCTCACTCAGTTCATTTGCACTCCTTCTATGCACTTCCCTGCAAGGTCTACTATGAATCCAGTGACCTGTGTCAGATGGTTCTTTCTGACGAGATTTCCAGCTATAAGTTGACTAGCTAGGTGCACTATGACATCCTATATGGAGGCTACCTTGTAGCCTCACTTTCCATTTTCTACATCGCCATAATCCCCCTTTATGCATTGTGCCAGGGAGCGATCTGATGTCTTCCCTGGGTAGAATTTTTTAGGGTTCGGTCCCTGCATGCTCAGTCCTGTGATGAGGTGGATCAGCACTGGATCCATAGTGATGCACCTATAGAGCCATAGATACCCTCCATGGTATCAAAACAACAGGATTTTAATGCAAGCATTAACCTCCTGATGTCGTCCAAAGTGAGGGATCTTCATCGTGTTCAACATCATTGATTGCCCGAGTTCCTTAATCCATGGCTGGGAGAATATGTGAGGCTTCTTCCCAGTCGTCTTCATCAAATACCTATGCGGTGCGAGCATTGCGTAGTTCTTCATGTCTCCAAGGTTAAAGTCATTGTTCTTCAGAGCTGGGATGTGTCCTAACTAGGGTCCAACTAGGTGTATCCCCTTCAGGATGTACGCAGTGATCAACATGTACTTGAAGTCACGTGGGATACTATCATGGGTAACCGCACTAGCCAAAGGTGGTATGTACTCTGGAAATACCGACGAGATCTACTTCACGTTATCCAGACCATCACATTGATTTCTTTGCTTCTTAGTAGCATGGATAGAGCGATGTCCATTTGAGGGGGATGCTTGTAATCTTCCAGGCGATGATGCCTGTATTCCTATAGACATAACTCTCTCATCCATGAGCTCCACAAGAATTTCTTCCACAGACTTATCTAATGCACTAGCTTCACCCAACATTCACACTTGTAACCAAATAGAGCGGGTAGGAGAACAAACAAGCGAGGTAATCAACGGACTTCGAGGTATAGAAATCATAGCATGATACAATGGATTCTCTTGTTAGCTCAGATAATCATGAGTGAAAAAAAGTGGTCCCACCACAGCGTTCGACGGGTTAAATAGACAAGTGTCATAACAGATTCCTCGAATGGGTAGGAATGCCTCAGTCAATATGAAACAGTTTGTTATGGCACTGTCTCAATGGTCCAACAATGGTCTTTCCATCAATAACTATGTTTCTATCCATTTCGAAGCATCATTCTAATGGTCGAGGTGCCTCCAACGGTCATATAGCTTCACTGTGGCAAAGTCCCATTCTACATGGTTATGCTATTCCGACAAGGTTCAAGTTCTACAGATCTGCCTCCTACGAAGTATTTTCTAGAACTTTCCGTAGTTTTTCTAACTTGTATTTATTCTTACTGAGACTCCTCGCCTTATTTCATGTGATCTGAGTCTCTAGATTCCTCTTTCCATTCTTATTCTTATATTTTCTTAGCATAGTGACTTCACGTTGCTGATGTTGTTTCAAAGGGTTCAAAGGTGATACCTCTTTTCTTAATAGGTGCTAGGTGGACATACTTTATTCTTGCATGGATAGGTCCTTCAAACCTTCTTGTGCTCTTTCAAAGTTGATAGCTACTTCTCTTTCATTTTGTTGCTTCGACTCAACTTCTCATTCTTCTATCAGTCGATCTATTCTTTGATCTATGAGATCCCTTAGTTATTTCTTTTTTCTTTTTTGTAGCTTCTTCCTCTACTTTCCTTCTTATCCGATCCTTCTTAATCCAAGTCTTACCTAATAAAAGTGGAAAAGGGGCGTTGTTCTCAACAAATTTAATGACTTCAAATTCTTCTTCAGTCGACGTTCCATGAAAAATCATAGGTACATTAATAACTCTTCCACATAGGATTATCATCTTTCCTTTAAACAAGCCTATTCTTCCCAATGAAGGTATCATAGCAGGCTTTCCCAAAATTTCCCAAGTGCTTTATGGCATAATATTCACATGTGTTTCTTCATCCAATACACAGTCTATGTCGAAGTCTTCTATTCTTGTAACTATGTGTTGTTTTTCTTTCAAGATCTCTCATAAATTGATGTCTTTGTGATCATCCATTACTTCTTTTAACTATATTAACATAGTCTTTGACTCTTTTTCTGTATGATTCTTTAACATATCCTTAGTCTCTTGACCTTATTTATAGTTTTCTTGTCTGATGTTCATATTTTCAACTTTAGCAATCATCCTTGGTCAATCGTCAACCTCATGACCAATAGCTTTACAACAAAGACAAATAGGACCTATACCAGGGCATTCCTTAGAAAGATGTCTCGGTCTTCTGCAAATATAACATAGTGTCAATCCTCTCTTTCTTTTAAATGAGTTCTAGCCTTTCCTATACTGTGCACTGGGATCACAGTGTTAGACCTGCAATCTGAAAAAATTATTTCTAGGTTCCTGCATCCACTTATTAGTCCAAAAATTCTTTCTATGCATAGGAATAACATATCTTTCTCTATTTCTATCAAATTTATTCAGATTATCTCTTTCTTCTAACTGTGCCCTAGTTTTCAGACTAGGACAAAATATATCAAAAATACCTAGATTCATACTTTCAAAGAAAAAAATTCCACTTATCTTACCCTTACCAAAGCACAAAGCTTTAATATCTTACCTCTTTTCTTCAGATCTGGTTTCTTTCTTAGCACAGAGCTTCGCGAGTTAAGTACAATACTGCACACTACAACAACATATCTACACACAAATAATTCTCTTTTATTTAGTTCCCAGCAATCACAGTTTCAGGTCCCGACAACAAAACCATTTGTTGGCACAAGGGTTGACCTAGGTTTCAACGCTTCAACAACGCACCAAAAAAACCCTAACTACCAGCCCTTTCGGTGACACCTGCAAAAAAGATGAAGTCTCATCCAAGGTAGAGGCAGGGGGGTTGCAGGACTCAGGTGTCCACAACCAGGCTGGGACACATATCTATGATTACAATACTTAGAAGAGCACTTAGACAACAACATGCATTAGCTCTTGAATCTCATTTACATAGCAGAATAAAACCTTATTACATATCAACGCAGTAACCATAAATATCAAGTACTTCCACTCTCTTAGCACATAACATTAGCTCAGATATATCATTCATTCATCTTTAAGCACTAATAAACACATCAGATGCATTCATCACACATTATAATAACAACACTAAGAAGATAAACACATAAACAACATCGCATAATGTTGGCACAGGGGCAGACCCAGGGTTCAACACTACAACAACGCACCATCAAAACCCTAACTATCGGTCGTTTCGGCAACACCTGCGAAGAAGATGAAGTCTCTCTCGAGGTAGAGGTAGGGGGGTTGGAGGACTCAAGTGTCTGCAACCTAGCTGGGACACCGATATGTGATTCCAATACTTAATAGAGCACTTAGCAGTTAACATTCATTAGCATTTAACCCTTATTCACATCGCAGGTAAAACCTTAATTACAGAACAACGCAGTATTCAACAACATCTAACACACCCAAGCATTTAGGACATATAAATTGAGAAGATATAGCATTCATTCACATTACTAAACACTAAGCTACTATATCAGATACACCTAACATACATAAAGATGACAACACTAAGCATAAATCACATCAATCACACAAAGCAACCATAACATAGGATATACATGGTTCACCCCCAGTGTGGGGCTACGTCCACCAACTCTTCTTCTTCTTTATTATCTTCTGTCAATCTGCGTACATGCACAGAGCTTCAGAACCCACTCCGTAGAGGACAAGATATCTGCGCACAACTCGCTAGATCCTCCTTCCCTGAGTTAGGTCATAGCAGAAAGCCTTCTTACAGTATGCACACAAGCTTCTTACAATCACTTGCACTTAGCTCTGCAAGTTCTCAACACACAACATGCACAAAGCATCCACAACTATTCTCACTTAGCGCACTGGCCTCTTCTTACATCGCCTAGATATATATTTATACATTACAATAAGGACCTAAACATGGGTCAATCCATGGGCTGACATCCCATACATGTTACGTAAACCCTAAACCCAAAAATTCCACAAAAAGGGGGTGAGATTTAGCGGACTTCGCTTCGTCTAGCGCTTCATCTTCGACCAGCCTGTCGAAGTCCCCAAAATTGGTCAAACATGACTAGTGTTTCCACAAAACCTGGTCAAGGGCCAATAGGCCCCCAACAATCATCTGTGACTTGTCTAGAGTCACTCTAATCTGGGTAACTCTGCCTCAAAGGCCTCAATCTTGGCTCGAGTTGCCTCAACCTCTTACTTCGCCAGAGCCTCCTGCTCGACGAACTCTTAAATAACTTTCTCAGACACTGGTCCTTACAAACATTGTTCTACCATGGTGACTACTTGTTCTAGTTGTGCACCTTATCCTTCAATCTCCTTAAAAAGTGTACAAGATTCAACATTCACTGTCTGGAGCCTCTGGGCCACTTCCATGACTTTACTCTAGATGGCATGGACCTATTTCTTAACCATGCGTTGTTCCTATAACCTTTTCATCCTCTCGACTGGTGACAATATCTTCAACTGTGCTTGCACTGTTGCTTCCTATAGCTTTTCCTCCTAGAGTTGTGACTCCAATGTCCTTAGTTCAGGGTCCTCTACAAGGCGCTCATAGGTATGTGCACTTTGACTGCTGAGATGCTTTCATTCTAAGGCCAATGCCTTGATTCTTTCGACTGCGCTCCTGGCAGTTTCCTCTCTCTGGTCTTTCACTTCCTGTGGAGTGCTTGGTATGGCTTGTAGTTCCAGTTCTACTATTCATTCTTGGAGCTACTTAATGGCTTCAGTGAGATTCCCCACTTGTCTCTCAGTAGTTTCTTCTTCCATTTGTGCTAGGCCCATCACAGAGCGAAGTCCTCTGGTGACTACTTCTTTAACTCCCATCTACTCCACAAGCAGTTGTTCTTTCTCCTTTTGGATTTGTGCTCTCTCCTCTGCAAACTTCGCCTAGAGGTAATATTTTTCTTGTTGCACAACTCGACGTTTCTCTATGGCTTCCTCCTTTGCTTGCGTCAGGGCCTCTATGGACTATTCTTTTTCTTCCTGGACATGATGAAGGCGAGCCTCTCTCGAGTCTACTAGTCTGCGTAGCTGGGCAGGCTCATCTCCTACTTCTATGTCCCCTGCTGACAACAATGCAACAGACACTGCATGGCTCGAATAAATAACTTATTGTACCCCTTTGAGATCCACCTCGATCCTGTAAAAAGTTGTCTCTTTTTTGGCTTCACTTCGGTGCAAAATGTCCTCTGAGGTATCTAATACAGTGACGATGATGAGGTCAATATCATCCACCGTGAGCATAGTGTGGAATGGAGGTTTATTGTCTTTTGAATTCTTTTGCGATGAAGGTTTCGTCGGGTAACCCTTTCTTTTCTTGGATGTTTCTATCTCTATCAGAGGATCTTTAGGCGGTGTTACTTCACCTTGCTTCTGCTTGTCTTCTTCCCCTTCACCCTCTTCTTTGTCTACTTCTTCACCTACTCCCCCTTCAGGTGAATCTAGTGTAGTTTCCTTTGATGCACTACTCAATTCATCTACCTCTTCCTTCATTTTCTTCCTGCTGTTGTTGGGTGCATCATATTCTTCATGAGTGACCATAGGGCTTCCGATGAGGTCGAGGTCGGAGAGTTATGCTTGGTCAAATGGTACAAGGAACTCTATAGGCCATTCCTTGGTTATTTATTCCATTTCCTCCTCTGTGATTTTGTAATAGGACTCAAGCTCTTCTTTGTGTTCATCTCTGGACACAGTGATATAGATGAAGTGCCTGTCTGCGTGAAACTTCGCAAGTGGCGTGAACCTATGCAGAGTGTTTGGCATCATGTAAGGGAAGGATTCAATGGCCCTATTCAATTGTATATAATAGGTTTGGAACACCATGTTTGATTGCCATTTCTTCGTCATGTCACTCGAATACCATAGCATAGTGAAATTCGCAGCTAGTGGTTCAGACCACTCAATTTCAGGGAAGGTCTCTCCTTCCAGCATCTCCCAAGAAATGAAGTCAATGAGAATCAGTAGCCAAATGAAATGAAACTCATAGCCCTAATATTGATCTTCATGGCAGTCTTTCTCTAACTAGTTGACGAGGTAGCTCGCCTAGTTCATTTGCAACCCTTCAACGCATTTTCCTGCGAGGTCGACGAAAAACCCCATGACCTATGTTGGCCTATTCTTCTTGACAATATTACCAACAATCAACTGGAAATATAGGTGCACTATGCCATTCTATATGGAGGCTACCTTATAGCCCCACTTCCCCTTATCCACATCGCCATAGGTGTATTTTATTGTCTGTGTCAGGGCGTGATCTGCAGCCTTCCATGGGTAAAAGTCCTATGGTTCTAGTCCTTGCAAGCTCAATCCGGTGATCTGATGGATCAACATCGGGTCTATTGTGATGCGCCTGTCCAACCATAGGTAATCTCCACGGAAGCATGATAGCAGGAGTTTAATTCACGCGTTAACCTCCTAATGTCTGTCAAAGTGTGGGATCTTCATCACATTAAGAATGGTGGACCTCGTGATTTCCATAGTCCATGGTTGGGGGATTATCTTCAAATTATTCCCTAATATTAAGCGTCAAAAGCCTCTCCAATTGTAGTCCTATTTCATGTATCCCATTAGGGAGGTACATGGTGATCACTATGTAGTCAAAGTTCCTCAAAACGCTGTCATGACTCACCACGCTAGACAGAGGTGGGATGTAGTCAGGAAGGATTGATGGGATGAGCTTCTCATTCGCCAAGTTATCACGATGCTTGGTTTGTTTCTCTGTCACAGTTCGGGAGGGACCAGTTTGACATGTAGTCAATGGGGATGCTTTCACTCCTCTTGTCGACGAAGCTTATGCCCCTACGGACATGACCTTCTCATCCATGAGGTCTATGAGAATCTCTTCGACAGATTTCTCTACTGTGCTAAATTCACCCGACATACATGCTTGAGATTTGATATCTCAGGTCGGTGAATAAATAATCAAGGTAGTAGAATGGATGGTGAGGTATCAATAAACACAATGCATTAATAGTCAACTCTCTATGGGCTCGACTAATCACAATTGGAAAAAGTGTCCACGGTAAGAAATTCGATGGGTTAAAAAGCTAACATCATAACAGATTCTTCCAACGGGTAGGAACGCCTCAATCAATGCAATTCCATCCATTATGGTGTGGTCCCAACGGTCCAATGGTGAATGTTCCGGCAATAACTGTGTTTCTAGCGACTTTGGAGCATCTCTCTAACGATCGGGACGCCTCCAACGGTCATATCTCTCCGTCATGGAAAAGTGTCAATCTGCGCTGCTCTGCTATTTCGACGAGGTTCAAGTTCCGCAAGCCTACCTTGTGTGAATTCCTCTCTGGAACCTCCTGCAATTTTTCTAGCTTTTCTTTCTTCTTACTGAGCTTTCTATCTTTCTTTCCTGTGATCTGTGTCTCTGGATTCCTCTTTCTATTATTGTTCTTATCCTTTCTTAGCATAGTAACTTTTCACTGTTGAGGATATTTCACAAGGTTCAAGGATAATACTTCTTCTCTTATTGTTTCTGGAGTATATGATCTACTCTCCTATATGGATAAGTTATCTAAGTCTTCTTGCATTCTTTCAGCTTCGACAGCTAGGTCTCTTTTCCTCAGTTTCTTCAACTTGTCCTCCTGTTATTCTAGTAATCACGCTATTCTTGTAGCCATGAAATCCCTTATTTCTTTATTTTTATGTTCTAGAGCTTCCTCTTCTTGTTTCCTTCGTATTTGATCTTTCTCAACCCAGGTCTTTCCTAGCAAAAGAGCAAAGGGGGCATTGTTCTCAACGAACTTAATGACCTCGAATTCTTCTTTTGTCGATGTTCCGTGAGAAATCATAGGTACATGGGTAACTCTTCCACATATTGTTATAATCTTTCCTTTAAACAATCCTATTCCTCCCAGTGAAGGAACCATAGCAGGATTTCCTAAGATTTCCCAAGTACTTTATGTCATAATGTTCACCTGTGTTTCTATATCCAATACACAATCTATATCGAAGTCTCCTATTCTTTCTTCTATGCACTCTTTCTCTTTTAAGATCTCTGATAAACTGATGTCTCTGTGATCATTTAGTGTTTCTTTCAGCTATAATAATATATCCTCTGATTCTTTCTATTTTTTTAGCATAATCTTAGTCTCTTTACCTTCCTCATGGTTTTCTTGTCTCATGTTCATCTTCTCAAATTTAGCAATCATTCTAGGGGAATCTAAAACTTCATGTCCAATATCTTTACAACAAAGGAAAATAGAACTTCTACCAGGGCATTCCTTAGCAAGATGTCCCGGTCTTCTACAACTATAACAAAGAGTCAATCCTCTCTTTCTCTTACACGATCCCCAACCTTTCCTGTACCGTGCACTGGGATCAGAGGGATGGACCTGCAAAAAAATATTTCTAGGATCCTGCACCCACTTGTTAGTCCAAAAATTCTTTCTCTGCATAGGAATAACATATCTTTCACTATTTCTATCATATCTATTCATATCATATCTTCTTTCTTCAAGTTTTTCCCTAGTTTTTAGAGTAGGACCAAATTTATCAAACATACCTAGATCCATCCATTCTTTCGAAGAAAAAATTTCCATTTATATTACCTTTATCAGAGCACAAATCTTTAATATCTTACCTGTTTTCTTCAGATCATACTTATTTTCTTAGCATAGAGCTTTGCAAGTCAAGTAGAGTACTGCGCACTATAACAACAGATCTATGCACAGAGCTTTATCTTTTCTTTAGTTCCCATAAATCACAGATTCAAGTCTCGACAACAGAACCATTTGTTGGCACAGAGGCAGACCCAAGGTTCAAATCTACAACTACGCACCAACAAAACCCTAACTACCGCCCTTTTAGAAACACCTGCGAAGAAGATGAAGTCTCACCTGAGGTAGAGGAAGGGGGGTTGTAGGACTCAAGTGTCTGCAACCTAGTTGGGACACCGATCTGTGATTACTGTTAGCACTCAAAAACGCACCGACATTTTTGAAGGAAAGATGCCTAATATTGTAGGGAAAATTTTACTATCTTCCTAAGCTCCAAATGCAGATATGAAAACACCGTTGGAAATTTCAGGGTTTGTAGATGTCGATCGACTATTTAAACATGCAAAACGGACTCTCCATGACTGAGAAAATTGATTTTGAAAAAATCTGCACTTTCAACAGCGCAGAAGGCAGAATTATGACTAGTTAGCTGTGGAAAGCTGCGACTTTCAACAGCGCAGGAGCTGATTTCATGGGCTATGCACTGTGGAAAGCCTATCATGGCCAGAATAGCCAAATTTTCGCCCAGATCAGGATTTTTTGGGTTAGAATGGTTTGAAAAGGTTTCAAATAGATAGGTGGTGAATTATCAAGTCAAAATCTGAAGGCCATTCTTAGGGATGAAAGTCAAAAGGGAATTTTTTGACTAAATTTGGTCATTTTCAAGAGAAAAATGATAGGGATTTTTGGCACACATCATCAAATTCGAATTCCATATTTGGAGGATCAGATCAAACAGCCTTGGAAGGCTAAGCTACACTTCATCAACTTTGAACCAATGTTTGAAGACCAAAAGATAGAGGTTGACCTCATCTTGAGGATCTCTCCTTATCTTTTGTGAATTAGTTTTGACTTTCTATTTTTAGAATATCAGATCCATTGTTTTAGGATCTGAAACTGATTGTAAGAGGCTATAAAGCCAAAGACATTTGGAGCACTAGAGGGTTCGATTTTGGGTTCTACCATGCTGCTACTGTAATCAAAATACCTATTCTTATTATATAAAAAATTGCAAGCTTCCTTCGGTCATGTTGTTAGATTTTTCTCCTCTGTTCTCTGATATCTTATGAGTGAAAGTTCTTTATTGATGCTCATTTAATCTTCTTGTGACTTTCATCTCACTGGTTGATTGATTTAGTTGATAATCATAAGTTATTTCCTTGGTTATTAAACCCATTGTGCTTGTTTATATGAGTGTAATTTGGTTCAATAGCTGTTTTCCTTCTTCATTTAATCAAACCTTGTCTGACTGCATTATTAGAAGGCCTTGTGAGATTTTATATTTCTAGACAGTCTTGAACACATAGTCCAGTCCCTAGATATTCATCTTGATCCAAAAACCACATCAAATATTAAGAAAATATTTCCAAAAAGAGTAAGTTACCAGGCATCTCCGACTTACAGCCTAGGAGAGTTTCCTGGAGTGATAACAAATTGGCGTCGTTGCCGGGGAGAGGAGATTGAAGCTCAACTTCCTTGGGAGATGACATAGATCTAGTTCTTGATGATAGACAAGAAGTAGACACTATCAGGTTGTACATTTTCTATCTGGCGACTCCATGAGGACGAATTCAGTGGCGACTCCATTGTTCAGAATTATGTTGGTGACTCCACTGGTATGAAATGGAAAAGATCTTAGCTAAGAGGTATGCTTTCTGTGATTTTTCTGATATAGCCGGTTTTCCGCATCCAGTGCCAACTATAAATGAATGGGATGATTATCTTCCCAGATTCAGAGGAAGTAAGTATGATCATCCCGGTGAACACTTATTCAATTTTCATCAATGCATGCTTGAACATGGTTTTGTTCACAAAGATGTCTTGATCAAGCTGTTCAAATTTTCTTTAGAAGGAAATGCTCGGGAATGGTGTCAATCCCTTCCTGCTGTTAGTATCCATTCCCTACAGGATTTCCATGTGGCTTTCAATTCATATTACGAGAAGATTTATTCAGCTGATCTTATTCTTGATAATTGTTGTAAAGAATCTTCATTTCACACCCAACATTCAGTTAGTATTCCTTCTGATTGTGAAGATGTTGGTGATAATCATATTGCAGACACATTTGTCAGTGATTCAAATGTATCTTATAGTTATGACTATGGGATTAAGGATGCTTCAGATTTTGATAAATAAATTACTTATATGAATTCAGTATCCCAAGAGCTTTAGAGGTAGCTGATCTTGCCTTTACCACTGATATCTATCATTCTTGATTTGGAATCTGCAGCAGATATCAAGCAATCCATGATTAGTACAGAAATTAGTCTACAATCATGTTCAGATTTACAGATAGCTGAAAGTGCCAGCCTGCATGGGAAAGAGAATATACAGAAATTTTTTTATTTTTAGCTCCAACAACAGGAAGATGTTCTTATTTACAACCTCGTTGATCCTTTTGCTGATTATTTTGATTCTTTGAACAGAACATATGTCAACTTGTTTTTGTCAAAGCAAGGTTGGTTCTGCTGCCCTTTCAAACTTCATTTATGTATGACATTTTTCAGTTTGGGATTAAGATCAAGAGTAGTTTCAGTAAATCATTTTCTGACATGGCTTCATTGGAAGCATGATTTCACTTGATAAGAGGCAGAACAGTTAGTTAGTGTAGGGGTAGGTAGAGGAATAAGCTTGCCATGCAAATAGTTAGATCTTTTCAGTTTTGATCTCATAAATAAGAAAAAGAAGGCTGCTTGTGCCTTAGAGAACCTAGCAATCACTTAATCATCAATTTCTGATTTGGGAAGATTTATCCATTCCTTCAATCTTTTCCACCTCAGGGTTGCAATGTATGTCTCTAAAGAATAGTAGAGTGTTTTTCAAAAGAGAAATATTGTTCTAGAAACCTAAATGAGATGTCCTCAATTGAATGACTCCCAGTCTTGGGTGATCTGTGTAGAAGTTGAGGAAGGAGGAGTATTCAAACTGCCCACACCAGAATCAAAGGTCTCCCACCGTGTAGTGACAACCTAAATAGATTTGCATTTCGGACCTTTAAAGAATCCATCATCTCCACACAGTTATGTACCCTTCGAACCTCTGCTTTTCTCTGCACCTTAGCTTCTCCTTCTGCCTTTTGGCCTGAACTTGTTGGTCTCTCTTCCCTATTTCCGACAGATCTTGGCAGTGTTATCCGTACCACATCTTGCAACATGATATAAATCTGAAGAACGAAAATATACACTGTGAACTTCATTGAGATGTGCCATACTTACTACTGATCTCATCTTTCAGTTTAGCAAGTTTTGAATAAGTTTTGAATGTATTGACACAATCTTGGTACTCCATGTCAAAGAAACCATCCAACAAAATATCCAAGGCATCGATAATGTTTTGTCAAGCTTCTTCAATCACCAACGCGA
>ML784204.1:191800-219282 GCA_009831015.1 Picea engelmannii | reverse complement strand
GCAAGTTTTGAATAAGTTTTGAATGTATTGACACAATCTTGGTACTCCATGTCAAAGAAACCATCCAACAAAATATCCAAGGCATCGATAATGTTTTGTCAAGCTTCTTCAATCACCAACGCGACAACAAGATCCCTGATGAATAGGCTTTGGACAGATGGCGTTTTGAAACCCTGCTAAAGCTTCCCAGTGCTTGGAATAACATGGATTTATTCCTGTATGCACGCTCAAGTAATTCAGCTCGCCCATTCAACGTGGCAGGTCCTGAGATCTGCACCTATGCATCTGAGTCTCAGGCGTTTGGATGATCAACAATTTTCTGACAGGATGATGAGCTTTTCTGCAAACACCAAAGGTAATCTCGAGGCAACCCAAGGCTCTGTCTATTTCTCTGACTACAACACGCACTAGAAGTCAAAGGTAGAATATGCAGTGTAAATTCCCAGAGGAGGAAGCTAAATAGACCAGTGGCAGCAAACGGTGGGACGATGTGGTTCCGCATCTTTTGGCCGTTCGGGGCACGAAGATTGATCAGATTTACAGATGAGGAGGACGCGTGCAGTCAAATTTGCATGAACAGATGACAGATAGCAGAGAAAACATCCGAAATTCTTCATACAGGACAGTTGAGTCACGGATTTTGCTTAACCTCCGCCTTAATTGATGGGATGTCACCTATATTCTCTGTGGGTTGAGATTTCGTCAATATTTGAATTCCAATTCTGGATGGTAGTTGTTGAGTTTGTTTTCAACTGTGTCTTCCACTTGTATCCATAATACACACCATATAATGGATGGAGTGGCAGAATGTGAAATCCGATTGAAAAATCTGCAGGAAACTATTGCAAATCGTAAGAAGTAAGGTTCATATTAATGCATTGGTAGCCAAAGCACAAAAGGTTCCAGATGAAGGCTAGACAATGCAGGATGGAACTCCTTGGCCTGGAAACAACATGCGGGACCATCCGAGAATGATTCAGGTATTTTTGGGTCATAGTGGTGGGCGCGATACTGATGGGAATGAGTTGCCTCACCTGGTCTATGTTTCACGTGAAAAGAGACCTGGATTCAATCACCATAAGAAGGCTGGTGCTATGAATGCTTTGGTGCGAGTGTCAGTGGTTTTGACAAATGCTCCATATCTGTTAAATGTGGATTGTGATCATTATATAAACAACAGTAAAGAAATTCGTGAAGCAATGTGTTTCATGATGGATCACACATTGGGAAAGAAGGTCTGTTATGTGCATTTCCCTCAGAGGTTTAATGGTATTGATATGCATGATAGATATTCCAATCGCAATATTGTGTTCTTTGATATAAACATGAAAGGTTTGGATGGTATCCAGGGACCTATATATGTTGGTACTAGTTGTGTTTTCATAAGACAGGCTCTCTATGGATACGATGCACCCGCAAAAGAGAAGGCCTCTACAAGGGCATGCAATTGCCTTCCAAAGTGGTGTTGTTGTGGATGTTCTCTGTCACGGAAGAAAAACAGGAAAACAAAACCAAAGCAATTGCAGAAAAGAAGGTTGCCATTGCAGAGAAGGAAGCAGCTTATGCACAGAGATATGTTGCGATAATGGAACGAGATGTTGCATTCGCAGCTCTAGAGAATGCAAGGGATGAATGAAATCGTGGATGGAAGGCTTACAAAGCTTAATTAGCACAAATGGGGTGGAAGTTGGAAAAAATTGTTAAAACAACTCTGCTAAGTCTTGTGTTGTTTATAACCCTTCTATGCCAATACCTTATTGTTCGTGTACTGGGGAAAATCAACCATGTTACAGATGGGAAATGGAGGTTGGCAGTCAGCTTGTTGTACTACATGATTTCAATGTACCCATTACCTATGAATCCTAATAAGAAAGGCTATCGGTTTCCAGGTCAAAAAATGAGTGCAGGTGCATTCCAGAAGCTATTGGTAAGGCTTTCATTACAAGGCATTGATGTGACTAAGCCAATCGATTTGAAAGAACACTGGGAAAAACATGGAACAAATAGGTATGTTACTATAAGGACGAGCTTATCAAGCTTAGAAATAGTTTTCTGGAGCCAATGATTCTTCAATCTTCATATTGTTACAGCCATACCATTTCTACATTGATGATTGATATGTTAGCTTTTGTAGAGTGGAAATATTAGTATCATAAGCAGGAAGGGAATTTTCTTCTAACGTGAGTCGCAAGAGTTTGAGATCACAAACCTAATGCGGATGATGTTCCTGTGAAAAGGTTTAGACCACAAACCTAATGGCTAGTTCCTGTGTAGAAAGCATCTGATAACATTTATATTGTATATAATTGTTGCCCCTGTATGACATGTTAGATATATTAATATATCATGTCATCATGCCCTTATTTTCCATATAGGTTCTGAACTATACTCAATGTCTTTGAAGAGTCGGGGGAGAGAAAAGGTCTTCGACTGGATCGATAATTTTTGAATTTGAGAATAACTGTACAGATGAAATTTCTGTTGTGTTGGGGTTGATGGTATGCAAGGAGGAAATGATAACAATTTTCTTATAAACTTGTTTCCAGATAACACTGGGATTGAGCTTCCTCATCAGATAGCTAAACTGTCTTCAGGTCTCAACTTTGCATATGATGAGAAAAGAGCACAAAGGCCATTTAAATGGGTTCAGCACTTGGCAGGCATTGACTTTTTGCCCGAAGATTCTCCATTTCTTGCTGATAACATATCTGGAATTGACAAAGCTACAAAAGGCGCATCAACTTTGGTGGGGCTGAATATATATAAACAACTACATCTGTGCACTATTTTTGTTGAATACCATATCTGCATTTGGCTGTGGCTTACTGGCATCTGGGGTTGGCATTGGCTACTGGATCTGTGGCTTACTGGCATCTGGGGTTGGCATTGGCTACTGGATCTGTGGCTTTACAAATATCTGTTACCATTCATTTTTATCCTCCTTTTGCATATGTAACTTTTCTTGCAGGTCTTTCCAGGAAGAAGATTTACACTTGAAGGATGTCTACTATTCTAAGCTGAAGGATTTTATGGGAAACTGCTGCAATAGAGTGCAAGACTGGGTTGCACGCATTGACCATATCATGAGCGACATGAGAAGTGAAGCCTGAGTAGCTTCACATGTTAGGGAAATAAAATAGGATAAATCAATCAGTCACCAAGAAAATTAAGTGCAGAACAGAGCAGAGGTCTTTTTTCTCTTGCATGTAATCGAGATTCATCCAGTTTTGATTTTTGGGTAAATTTATGTTTTCAGTGGTTTAGGCGAGCCCGTGTGTGTGCTCATTAACCACCGAAAAGACTAAATGACTCCATCGCCCAATACTAAAGGAAAAATGTCTGCTAGGTTCTTGGAAACATCACAGGGAGGTATCCATCCCAGTTGGAGCCAGATGTTATCACTAAAAAACGCACCGGCATTTTTGAAGGAAATATTCCTAATCTTGTAGGGAAAATTTGACTAGCTTCCCGAGCTCCAAATGCATATCTGAAAACAACGTTGGAAAGTTCAGGGTTTGTAGATGTCTATCGACTATTTAAACATGCAAAACGGACTCTCCATGACCGATAAAATTGATTTTGAAAAAATCTGCACTTTCAACAGCGCAGAAGGCAGAATTATGACTAGTTAGCTGTGGAAAGCTGCAACTTTCAACAGCGCAGGAGCAGATTTCACGGGCTATGCACTGTGGAAAGCCTGTCATGGCCAGAATAGCCAAATTTTCTCCCAGATCAGGATTTTTTGGGTTAGAATGGTTTGAAAAGGTTTCAAATAGATAGGTGGTGAATTATCAAGTCAAAATCTGAAGGCCATTCTTGGGGATGAAAGTCAAAAGGGAATTTTTTGACTAGATTTGGTCATTTTCAAGAGAAAAATGATAGGGATTTTTGGCACACATCATCAAATTCGAATTCCATCTTTGGAGGATCAGATCAAATATCCTTGGAAGGCTAAGCTACATTTCATCAACTTTCAACCAATGTTTGAAGACCAAAAGATAGAGGTTGACCTCATCTTGAGGATCTCTCCTTATCTTTTGTGAAATAGTTTTGACTTTCTATTTTTAGAATACCAGATCCATTGTTTTAGGATCTGAAACTGATTGTAAGAGGCTATAAATCCAAAGACATTTGGAGCACTAGAGGGTTCGATTTTGGGTTCTACCATGCTGCTACTGTAATCAAAAGACTTATTCTTATTAGATAAAAAATTGCAAGCTTCCTTCAGTTGTGTTGTCAGATTTTTCTCCTTTGTTCTCTGATATCTTATGAGTGAAAGTTCTTTATTGATGCTCATTTAATCTTCTTGTGACTGTCATCTCACTGGTTGATTGATTTAGTTGATAATCATAAGTTATTTCCTTGGTTATTAAACCCATTGTGCTTGTTTATATGAGTGTAATCTGGTTCAATAGTTGTTTTCCTTCTTCATTTAATCAAACCTTGTCTGACTGCATTATTAGAAGGCCTTGTGAGATTTTATATTTCTAGACAGTCTCGAACACACAGTCCAGTCCCTAGATATTCATCTTGATCCAAAAACCACATCAAATATTAAGAAAATATTTCCAAAAATAGTAAGTTACCAGGCATCTCCGACTTACAGCCTAGGAGAGTTTCCTGGAGTGATAACAATTACAATACTTAAGAAAGAACTTAGCAGTTAACATTCATTACCATTTAACCCTTATTCACATCACAGGTAAAACCCTAATTACATAACATCACAATATTCAACAAGATCTAACACACCCAAGCACTTAGCACATAGAAATTGAGCATATCTAGTATGCAGTCACATTACTAAACACTAAACTACTGTATCATATGCATAAACATACATAAATATGACAACACTAATCATAAATCACATCAATCACACAAATAAAACATAACACAGGATATACGTGGTTCACCCCCAGCATGGGGTTACGTCCACCAACTCTTTTTCTTCTTTATTGTCTTTTGTAAATCTTCATACATGCACAGAGCTTCAAAATCAACTCCCCATAGGATAGGAGATCTGCACGCACCTCACCATATCCTCCTTCCTTGAGTTAGGTGACAACACAAAGCCTTCTTACAATATACACACAAGCTTCTTACAATCACTTTCACTTAGCTCTGCAAGTTCTCAACACACATCATGCACAAAGCATCCACAACTATTCACACTTAGCGCATTGGCCTCTTCTTACATCGCCTAGATATCTATTTATACATTACAAGAAGCGACTAAACATGGGTAAATCCATGGGCTGACATCCCATACCTATTACATAAACCCTAAACCGAAAAATTCCACAAAAAGGAGGCCAGAGAGATCCCGCGATCTCCTCTTTGCTTGGTGCTTCGTCTTCGACCAACCTATCAAAGTCCCCAAAATTGGTCAAACATGACCAGTGTTTCCACAAAACCTGGTCAAGGGCCAATACACAAAGCACATCAAGATGCAAGATGTATGTGGTTCACCTCAATGTGGGGCTACGTCCACCAACTTCTTCTTCTTCTTTATTAGTCTTCAATCTCCTTACATTCATCTGCTCTTGTGCACAAAGCCACAGAGCCAAACTTTGCACTGTACAGGTTATCTACGCACAACGCACTTGATCCACCTTCCCCAAAACCATGTCAAGGCACAAAGCCAACTCCTTAATAGCACAAAGCCTTACTTTACACAACCATATCGCACAACGAAACTTACAATCCCTTGCACTAAGACAAACATACTGTGCACATAGCCAACACACCGTAGTAGTACTTCTTAAATCGCTTAGATACTTATTTTTACATTTACAACAAGGCCTAATCATGGGTAAAGCCATGGGCCGACATCCCTAACCCATTACATAAACCCTAGTAAACACTTTGTTGGGTCCACAAGTTCACAAAATAAGTGAGATCTCGCAATCTCAGCTCCGCTTGGGCGCTCCATATTTGACCAACATGTTGAAGTCCCAAAAGTGGTCAAACATGACCAATGTTTCCTCAAAACATGGTCAAGGGCCAACAGTCTAATATGCAGGATATAAATGTGCTCAATAAGAAATTATTTAATTAATTTGCGATAAAGGATTTGGGTGCTGCAAAAAAAATTCTTGGTATGAGAATAACAAGAGACAGGAAAAATTGCAAATTGACATTGTCTCAAGGTGAGTAGATAGAGAAGGTGTTGGAGAGATTTAGAATGCATAATGCAAAACTAGTTAGTATGCCTTTGGCCATCCATTTCAAATTAACTAAGGAAATGTGTCCCAAGACATAGGAGGAGATAAAATACATGTCCAGGGTTTCTTATTCATCAACATTTGGCAGCTTGATGTATGTGATGGTTTTCACAAGACCAGATATTGTACATGCAACGAGAGTTGTGAGAAGTTATATGAACAATCCAGGTAAAGAAAATTGGGAGGAAGTAAAGTGGATTCTCAGGTATTTAAGAGGTACTTCTACTCATGCATTATGTTTTAGAGGTACAAAAAAATTTCTACAGATATATGTTGATTCATATATGGTAGGTGATAAAGATAACAGGAGGAGCACCACGGAGTATGTTTTTACTGTAGTTGGAACAACAATAAGTTGGATTTCGAAACTACAAAAAGTTGTTTCACTTTCAACAAAAAAAGAAGATTTTATACCATGGTTGTGGAGCCTAATTATATTCTTGATTCAAAGGTCTTTCTTTCAGCCGTGTTTATACCCCATGAAGGTTGTAGACCCTGAAATACTGTACACCCCTCCATGAAGNGGGGGGGGGGGGGATTTCCCCCCCTGCATGGTCCAAGGGCTAGTGGGCCCCTGAAGGAAAAATTTCCTTGTAAGTGTATATTGTAATTTCATAGTCAATCTTAACCATTCATTATTAAGTCACGAATATTACGATAGAGATTATGTTAGGGTTTTTTTCCCTAGAAAGAAACCCTGTTTTATGATGGAATTGTATTGCGGTTGTGTATTATGGTGAATATTGTATTTTGAGAGAGGATATTGTGAGAAATAGAAGAGGAAGTTACAACGGGTGTGTTGTAGGTTGTATCCCTTCATTTTGCTGGATAATAAAAAAGGAAGGACGTTGAAATTTCTCTGGTGGATGTAGCCCACACTAGGTGAACCACATATATATGTGTCTTTGTTGTATTGTGTATCTTATTTATTTTATTTCCACATTTGTTGTATTTTATTTCTTCGAGATCATGTTTTTCTAACAATATAAGCTTCCTGCAATTACTTGGTAGTCTTCATCCTTTACTACCAATTTTTGTTTTGCATAACCATCATGTCTGGGGGGGGAATTCCTGTATTTAGGAACTTTACAATATCTATAAAATAATCATGTACCATCTTAATAAAGAATAATTGTGCATCTGGAAATCTATCATCCAAGTTTCCTCCCTCTTCTCCCGATATAATGTGTGACAAGTGGTCTGGTCCTACATTAAGTTTACCTGGTCTTACTACTACTTCTAAGTTGTACTCCTGGAAAAATAGGATCCATTTAAAAATCCTCCCCCCCAACATTGGCTTGTTGACCAAATATCTCATTGTAAAATTATAAGTGCACATCTTGAAGTGTGAACCTAGTAAGTAGTGTCTGAACTTTTGCAGTGTGTAAACCATAGCCAATCCCTCATGTTTTTTTGTGGTATAAATTTTCTTCGTTGTTGATAGTTTTCTACTTGAAAAATTGATTGGATGATCTATCTCTTCATTACCTGGTTGTGACAAGATCATACCCAATGTTATTGATGATGCATACATGTGTACATGAAATTCCTTGTTCCAATCAGGGAAAATTAGTATTTGCGTAGTTACTAACTTTTGTTTTAGTGTGTCAATTCCTTTATAGAAATTGTCATTCCACTAGATATTTGTGTCATTTTTCAACAATTTTTCCATTGGGGTTGTCATCTACACGTATCCTTTGATAAATTTCCTGTAATACCCGGTACGACCCAATGTCGCGCATAACTTTTTAATTGATGTGGGTGGTTGTAAGTCTAGAATAACTTCAATAAGTCCAAACCTTATTTTGAATATTATGTACATGAATTGATGCTACTCCAACTCAGTGATTCATCTATGGTGGGGTTAACATAATCTTCCATCCTTGCAGTCATGTTGTATAGGTGATCAATTTCATCGCCCTGCGTTGGTTCTATGTACCTCCTTCCCTCTTTTGGGTCCAAGGGTGCAGTGAATTTCATACCTCCTACTTCAAATATCATCTCTATCCTTTTCAAATTGATAAATGACTTGGTTATCGAAGGCCCATTCTAGTCCCATTAATGTTGGATATGGTTGATTGTTGTCCACAATCTTGATAACTTCAAAATCTACGATGTTGCGCACTCCATCTATATTCACAGGTATTCATGTTAATCTATCAATAGGTACTATTTTAAACTGATTTTCCAGTCTCAATTGGATGGGTTACCATGCTAACTTTGGTTTCCCTATCATCTCGCATGTCTTCTTAGGTAGCACATTCACATCAGACCCTGAGTGTAAGATCACATTGTCTATGTTGTATTCTTTAATCTACTCATTGAACCTAAATTCTCTATTGGTTCTTTTCTTGTGTAGTAGATGGTTCACTACTTTATTTTCAGTAGGGACTACCTTTCCTTGAGCACAATGATTGATCATAGATCATAATGTATGCAATTATTTTTCATCTTCAACCAACTCTAGGAAACTTTTCAAAAAAATTCCTAAGGTGGTTACCTTATCTAGTGATCCTTTGGTAATGATTTGGTCCTCAGTGGGATGCATATCCCCCATAGATGCCATAGTTGATGTGGACGTTGTCCAGACATTTCAAAATATTTATTTCCTTGATTTTTTATAGGTCTCCTTCTCTTCCTGTGGGTCAAATGCACATATAGGTGCTTCTGATTTCTTTACCCACTACTCAATTGATTTCCTTTCGTTGGTTGCATCCATCCTTGTTTTGGTTCCTCTGCATGTAACGACCACTATTTTGGGTCCTTCCTCTTGTACTTCGGTAGATATATTTTGAATATTTGGGTTATGGTTCTGATTCCCTCTGGCCTACCATTTTTCCAACACTTGTGGGAAGTCCTCTATCGCATGTTCTAACGCCCAACAGTAAGTACATGTTGTCTAGGGATTTTGGAAATCCCATGCTAAGTTTCCTAGTTGGTGACAATTATAACATATTATGGGGCCTCTTCCTCCTCTCATGAAGTTTGTTATACCTTGAACCCTACCAAATCCTCCTCAATTTCCTTGATTAAATCTTCTTAGATTATTATACTTCCCCTTTCCTTATGTCACAACATTATCCTCTTGAATCAAGTACATGCTTTTCGTGCACTCCCTCATTAAATAAAATGCATGACAATATTTTTATTTATGTCCCACTGATTTTTAAAAGCTGTAGAATGAGCTTCTTGGGGTACTCAGGTATTTTTGTAATATCTAGCACACATGGGGGTTGTGTCCCCATTTCTTTCATATCTCACAGTATCATCCTCCTGGTAGCGGGTTTGGTGCTCTAGCTACTAAGTACTACGCAACGGCTATAAATTCATAATTGTGGTGACCTTAAGTCTTACATTTGGTTCACCAGACATGTTCCCATTTCTCTTTCCCCTTTGTGATTTCTGCTAATTGAATTTTTAATGCAACTAGTTGGTTCTGTATCTACACCATTCCATTGTTGTCTCCAACCAGAGAGGCTTCCAATTTCATAACAATTTCCAATGCCTCAGATTGTGACTTAACCTTTTTTTGTATTAAAGGACTATGGATGTGAGGTAACAAGCCTGCAATGAACCACTCTCTATGGTGTTGATCATGTATTTGAAATGTTAACCTCCCCATCACATCTTTGAATATCTGATCGAACTCCCATACTGACTCAGTCTGTACTTTCTTGATCTCCTTGAGCTCATTAATGTACTGTGACTCAGACTTTGGTTTCTTAAATTCTTTTAATAATGCTTGTGTAATCTCTAATAATTTCCTCGTTTGACCCAGTGGTGTAGACTTTGGAGCTTCATGTACTAGACTAGCACGTGTCCTCTATAATTTGTTTCTAGTTGTACAATATTTGTTCCATCATCATGGACATTTTTTGTAGTTCCATATGGTTTCACATATGAACATATGTTATTTTGGATCCTTAGATCCAATTCCTTTGAAATTTGGTAATCTACTCATGCCATGATGTTGGGTGTAGGACCTCTTCCTGGTGATGTTGGTTGACTCTGACTACCTATAATGCTACCACTACTCTGGTTATTGTTGCTTTGACTTCCTTTACTAATTACAAGTGCTATGGAGAGATCTTTGAATGTTGTCTTGGATTCAGATGACACACACAAGGTTGTTGTTTTGACCCAGGACTCGGCTTAGAAAGGACTTAATGGTTATTCTACAAGTGGATTGAACTAGATATCTTCCTCTTCTCCCTCTATCTACTATACTTCTATGATATAGATGTATATGCGATGTTCTAGGTACTCATTGTGCTGCTCTCTCTACCCAACTGTAGTTCTCAACTTTTTGCACCTTCTCCCACTGCGTAGGACTCCAAATTTATCTTCCCCTTATGATATCCCTTCCTCTTTCTCTTGCATTCTTATTATCCATTTCATCTGTCCATTTTCCTACCCTTGTATCATCTCCTAGTCAGCAAACCCTAATCCCTCTGTGTGTGAAAATTACTTTAGCTATATGACTCCATCGTCATCAATTATTTATCACATAGCAGCATTTTTATCCAGCTAGCTAACGACTTTATGAATCTTCCTTGCGGACATTTCAAGAAGTCTCTTTTTGCAACACTGTAAGTCTGAGTACATTCTATGGAAAATTATGTTGTGTAGACTCCCAAGATATTGTCGAGGCAAAGTTCCACTACCTAGGATGTCCTATTATCTACTGAGTCCACTTGTCTCACTAGTTCAGGACTCTAGTTCTTTGGCACAGTTGGTCTATGTCTACTAGTCTTTTCCATTCTACTAAAATATTAGGAAATTCACTAAAAAAAACCTCATCCAAGTCTGTATACACATACCTCTACAACCATTTCTTATTCTTGAAGTGAGGGTTTTTATATTCCTTCTGAGAAAATTCTTATTCTTTTTGTTCCAGCTGTTTGGTTATCTCTTTCCTCATAAGTCTCCAAAACATTCCATCACTTTTAGATTCTATCTCCCTGCAACCGAACCATTTGTTGGTGCAGGCACACAGGAAGGTTCAAGACCTTGGGTTCAATGTAATTAATCCAAAAAAACCCTACAGATATTGTCCCTTTCGACATGACCTACAAGCAGGCGAAGTCTCACCCGAGGTATCTTTATGGGGATTGCAGGAACTAAGATTCTATAGTGGTGAGGGAAAAAAGGGAGGCACGCTTTGTTATAACTACAATATCCTTTCACGCACTAGATCCTAGTTAACCTGGCCTGGTTACTTAATCCTATATGCATATCAATTTATATTCTTGTCATTTAGTGGTTAAACATACAATTAAAGCTATTGTGCATGAATCTATCAAAAATATCAGAAAATATAAGAATTCATCCTTAGTAAAGGTAGGAATTAACACAATACAGACATAAATTAACATTGTACATACATGAATAACCATTCAACATCATAATTAGAGACAGATTTATCGTGGTTCACGCCCTCCTAAGCTACGTCCACAAAATATTTTCTTCTTTATTAAAGTTATGGCATTCTACTTTCACTCTACACTATAATAGAGGTTCAATGTACACTACTCTGCTTATATTGGTGGCTTATTTACACACATAACATCCTACAGCCCCAAGAACTACTCAAAATTCCTCTGGTTCCTCTTCTTCCACCCCTAAACTTTGTGGAACTTTTACATCTTTAGGACCTCTTTATCAAGTTTTCTTGCTAGCCAATAATGAGTTGGATACCACTCATGCTCGGTTGGAAAAAAATGATTGTGATCTAGATACAGCTCATGCTCAAATGGTCTTCCCAGATTTTCTGCTAGTTGTTTCTTCCTATCCCCCATCTTCTTCTTTTTCCTCTCTCTTCTTTCTTGGTCCTCTTGATCTTCTTGATCCTGTGCATTTTCTCTATACCTCATTTCTTCTCATTGTTCTCTATCCAACACTATCTTCCCAACACCAAACATGTCTAGTGTCAAGTGGTTGGAGTACCACGAGCCTAGGTGTGAATTTTACAATGGGTGGAAAATAACATTGTTTTCTACCATGAGACCCATGTTGACTAGGGCTTGAGGCCTAGATTTATTTGATTTATCTTGTACTATTAGTCATGCATGTATTATCAAGGGCTAGGAAGCTTGATTTTGTACATCAAACTCCACATATTTGTACTTGATGAAACTTTATAATAAACATATACTCTTCAAATTTACTTATATTCAAAATGGTGTTGTGTTTTCTTACCATAATATGTACATGCATGCTTTTATTTTGATTAATGTGACAAATATTGATCTAATACATACTTATTCAATGCATTAGATAAGCAATTAGAACTTTTCAAAATAAGAACATAAGTAATTAACTCAAAAGAACACTCAAGAAGCTATGTCCATAAGAAATTCTAGAGAATTATAGGATCATGGATATTGTACTCATCATTTAACTGCGACATCGCTAGCTGCAAATTCAAGTGAACTACTAAATATTGAATTCCATGCTAGATGTCTTCCAAGAATAATTTGATTACAACACTATACATAGCCACATTATCGGTTGCTATTCCAAGGCAAGCACCTCTTGAGGTCACAATCTAGCATGTGGGAGAATAGATTACCCAATATGTGGAAGAAAGGTTCTAGGTGTTCCAACTAGCACCATCCACAAATACCACAAACATGGGTGTATCCAATGACATCTGCTAACCAAGAAAAAAGCATTATAAGAAAATTCCAAAGAAAAAGAAAAATATAAATCTAACTAACACTAAAACTACTAATGTACAACAGTTACAAGGGGAGGGTTAGGATTGGATACCTAAGTGTAGTGCCTCTTGACATAGAACCTATTGCAGGGCTCATGTAGCATGTTTCCTTCATAATAGTCTAATCTATAAGCTTATTTAGAAAGGACATGCCTCACAATGTAAGAATTATGCCACATGGGCTTAAATTTTGTAACTTGAAGGTATCCTTGTCTTGTTCGTAGACCAAAACCAAGTCTCCTTTGGTGTAACATACCCAACTACCTTTCTAGGCCATGTTACTAGAGAAATCGGTGGAATACATAAATTTGATACCAATTTAATATGAATGTATCCACACAACATAACCAAAAATGATCCATGCGACCATCAACAATTTTAAATATGTGAATGCATATTATTTGAACATGCATAGAAACATTAAATCACATAAACATAGATTAAAATGTAGAATTTACACACAACTCTTAATACTAAATAACACAGTGATCAAAACACTTATAATTTAAAAACATTTTACACAACCGACTGGAGATGATGAACATTCCACCCAAGAGTAGGATTTGTTCCACAGATACTCTCTACAACAAGCCATCATGATCCAAGTGGATATCAGTGGCCACCCACCTATTCCAACTGGCTCAAAACATTTTTATGGCAACTTACTATTTTTAGATGTTTTTCGGTTCATAAACTTTCGGGGCCATTTTGAGGGCCTAAAGAACATTTTTTCAGGATAGAGCATCTCAATCATATCCAAAGGCTATGGTTTAGCCCCAAAAATTAATCTCCTCATCAATACCTTCCCAACGAGCTATTGTGCGCCCCTAAGGAAGATTGTATGCCAAAGTTACGCCCACAACAAGTTGATACACCAAACTACCCAAAACGGAGTCCACAAAACTGTTGGTTTTTCATCTTTCGAGGTTACGGTTTTGGATTTTATTTAGTTAAAAATGCCTTTGGAGCCTCATTGTAACAATCATCTTATTGTGAATGTGATTATCCGTCACATCTCTTCTCATAGATAAGATGCCACCATTCTAGTGAGTCTTTCACACTATATTTCTACAGTTTTGTACATTTCGCTTGTTGAGCTCCACTTTTGTCATATTTTCCGCCATACAAATACACCTATCATTACACCTTCTCCCCGCATTTTGTCACTAATATATCCCTAATTACACCATAAACCTCCATTATCTCTTGTTATTCATCCTATGTGCTTAATACACAATTTTCCATATTTTTAGTGATTAAAAGGATGATTATACAATAGTTTTGTCGATGATGATTTAATCCTATGTTTCTGTGTCCAAGAAACATGTTCTGTATTGTTCAAGTTTCGATATATGCATTGTCCATGTTTCGATACCTGTACTATTCATGTTCTGGTACCCGCATTGCAGGTCATCCGGAACCAGAAGGTTCTACAGTCAACCGATACCTGCACAGTCATCCAGTACCTTCACATTCATATGATACCCATGCTCCATGTCATCCGGTACCCACACTCCATGTCATCCAGTACTCAGTTCATTCGGTACCAATACTGTGCTCATCCGGTACTCCAAGTCATTCGGTACCAGAAGGTTCTACAAGTCATCAAGGTACTCACAGTCCATCTCTCAGGTACTCACACTCCATATCATCTGGTACTTGCAATTCAACACATCCAATACTAGAATGTTCCAGAAACCATCCAGTACCAGAATGCTCCAGGTCATCCAGTACCAACATCAATAACAATCTAGTACTAGAAATAATTCGAAATTTTGGAAAGCTTCTAGAGGAAAATAGGGGACATGGGTTTTGTCCAGAGCGACATTTACATGTGGAAACATGAGGCAGAATTCACCCAGATCACACGTGTGGACCTCCAACTCAGCGAGAATGATTCTGCAAAATTTGGCAAAAATCTCAAACTACCAACTTGCACCTCGATTTCCATGCATATGGAATCAGATCTAGAAATTCTACGAAATGGGTTTTGTTTAGAATATGGAAAATTGAGTATAAAGTGGGAATTTTTTAAAAATTAGAATTGGTTTGGAAGATATGGGTGGGGGCCTAACTCGAATCTGTCAAAATTGCAATAAAACCTAGATTTTTGAGGATTTTACCTAAAAATGTAATATTTGAAATCTGAGCATTGGGATTTGGTCCCTTCCATTTATCAATGATTTTTCATGTATAAATAAGCCTCATAGGGCTATGAGAAATCCAATTATCATTATGGGAATTCTTTTGTAATGGATGTTAAGGTATCATCATTACAATGTCAAGATTGTAAGAGACTTGTAATTTTTTGAGTTTGATGGAATAAAGAATTGGTGTTTCGTGCATTCAAGGGGACTGCCATCTTTTTGGCAGAAAATTACTCGTTGGGTAGGGCCCCCCAACTTGGTAAGAATGTTTCCCTTTGTATCTTAACTAGTTAGCATTTCATTTATGTATTTTTCTTTTATTGTTCAATTTGTTTAAAGGTTAGAATTTCATTTACAGTTTGGAGTGTGTGGTTTGAATCTTAATTTTAGTTTTGCAATTGTTATGTTAATTAGAACTCATATTGTAAACCTCCCAATTGAATCCATTATCACATTGAGCTTTGAATTTATTTATCATTCTGTCCTATCACATTTGTGTGCTTATATTTTTGTGTATTCTTCATATGCTCTATTTTTAGGCTGAATAGACTATGGACAGTCCCTCATTGCATTTATCTCCTTCATCATTGATTTTCCATACAATTTGTGCATCAAATCTACCATTCAAATCACCATTAGTTTCTTACTGTCCAAAACATCATAAAATAGAGTATGTTAGCATATTCTTGTTTGCATTTATTTATAAAAGAAAACAAAAAAATAGAGTTGTCTTATTCATTGCATATACTTAACTTTTCTCTTCCATATTTTCTCTTTTTCCTTCAACAGGATTTGCCCATTGATTGCAGATTTAATCATGCAATATAATTAGTCATTGCAAGAGCAAATTGACCCCTCTCTTTCCCTCATTCTCTACATGTGGAATCAATGCCCAATCACACTGCAATTACATTTCATGACAGATTAATGTCCTCTCTCTTTATCTACTCATTCCTTGATTGATGAATGCACATTAAATTACACAAATTTATTGATTGTTCACAAAATAAACTTGCCCTGCTCTCAACTTATTCAACACATTAACTTTTGTTTAATTGACTATGCTTTAAATATAGATCTTTTGTCAATTGCAGAAGTTCATGTTCTTCTCAATTACTCTTTGATTCTTGTGTTTTACATTGAAGCTCTCAGTCTACAAAGAGTACCTATCCTTATTTTCCTCTTTTGATTTCATATATGACTAACCATTTGTATAAGCATTATGTTTTTATCTTCTTTTACAGAGTTGCTATTTCTTTCCATTGCATAAATATTCCATTTATTTCCAATTTGTATTTATACATTGTCATTCTTTTCCATTCCTTTCCATGCTTTCTCATTGTGACTGATGCACTTGATTGTGGAAATACCTTGATTTTAGATTGCATATAGTGTTTGATTCCAGTTTGATTGATTGCTTTTAAATTCAGCTTGCCTCTTCCTATAGTTTGACTGGTTTGCTTTGTGTTTTTCAGGTTCGGTTCTTGCATTCACATTTCATTTCATTCACATAGTTTGAAAAAAGTTTTATTTTCTATTTGTTTCATTTCCTTCTGTTAGTTTTCTTTCATTGTTATTTGGTTTTCCCATTTGTTTATTTCTTGTCATTTGGATTAATTTCCATTTGATTGTTTCTTTTATTGTATTTAAGTGTGGATCTGCTATAGGAAATAATCATTGAAGGACAGAAGACTTAAGTAAGCTACTCATGATTAATCACATGAACATCACCCCGAGTGCATGAAAGACCATGATCTAAGCCCTTATATCACTAAGTTATTCCTACATCCCAGTGATGAATTCTTAGTGCTAATTTCCTGCAGTGTGGGTTTGAAGATTGTTTTGTCGGCTATAGATTAGGCTAGACTAGGCTTTGATCCTGCGTTTTCTGCGCCTGCACCTCAAATATTAGGATCCCCGGTAGATAATTAAATGTGGGAATTAATAGTGCATATATTTAGCCCCAACATTTTGGCGTCGTTGTCGGGGAGGTACTAAAGGGATTAGAGCATAGGCAGGTTGCTTTTATTTCTCCAAAGCATTGAATGTTCCTTTCATGCAAGTGTGTTTATTTTCATGCAAGCGTGTTTATTTTCATGCAAGTGTGGCGTGATTTTAAGGATGACCTAAGGGTGGAGAGAATATGGTAAGACGTGAGGGAAGAGCCCACGCATCCACTTTAGTGGGGTTACTCAAAATTTAGGTTGTCCTCTTCCTTTCAGTAGTTGGAATTTATGTTTTATTAACATTAGCCATTTTTTATATATATGAGAAGAGAAGCTAACTTGTGTGAACAGATAACTTGGTGACAACAAGGTCCTAGTAGTATGGTGGTGCTTCAAGTGTATAATTGGTTTTCTTACATTATTCTTTTAGTTTTCTTCTTTTTATTTCTTTAGGGTTTTAAAAAATCTTTTGGGCACTGTAAGAACCCCCCTCTACACTAATCCATGTGTGAAACAAGACCCATCAACCAGCAACAAGAACTCAAATATGATCAAGAGTTTAATAGAACTCTCTCAAATCCTAGCAACAGTTGGGATCTCTGCCTCTGAGGAAGAGAAAATCTTGAGAATAGTCAGGAACCTATCTGCCTCTCCAAAAGTGATAGAAGAAGAAGAGTTCCATGAGCTACATCCACAAGAAGATCTAAAATCCTTTTCTCATCACTCTTTCCAACCTATAAGAGAGACTAAAGAATCATGGACCACATCCGATGGAAAGCCACTATTAGAACCTGAGATCGAGGATTTCTTGACATGCATATCACCAGATCCAGTATGCATCCAGGAGACAAACCATCCGAAAGAAGATGATCTGCGTGGCATGATAGAGGGAGACATGCAGAGTGGTCTAAATGAGGAAGTGAACCAAGAACATGAAGATTACATTGAACATTGGTTCCAGACAACAACAAGATTGAAGCACCACGCTCTTCTTCAACAACTCTTCACATCCTCATCAAAGCAGATGTTTCTTCGTATTCTAGTATACATTAAAGATTATCTTTCAAACCTGAGTATGAATGTATTTCTACACCTGTTACGCACATGGTTACATTGGAAATATTCTTACACGTGAAATTTAATTTCTTGTTCTTAGATAGGATAGAGTAAAAGATGCATGTTAGTTAACCTAGTTCTAAATAAATGCAACATCTTTTCATGTTTCTTTTCAAATAAATGAAATGAGATGAAGATAATATTGGTGATCTAACATCAAAAACCAAAACAACTTAAGATATTTCTTCTTATTATTACATTCAAATTTCTGACTATTAATAATAACAGTTGCTCATAAGCCCATTCTTTAAAATATTATGGGGATTTACAAAATATTTAAGGTATGCATAATGATACCCATAGGTAACTTGTACATCATAGTTTCCTATCAGAACTTGTTATTCAAGCATTCTTATCAAATAGTAGCATGAGAGTGAATGCAACTTCTACTTGTGAGGGAACACGGTCTTATATGGAGAAGATGAACTTGGGGACTAGAGACACCTTTAGGTCATTCTCTCATGGCCTCATCCACCACACATTAAGTAAGTTTGACCATGGTATGTCTTTCGACTAAAATCGATACATAAGTTTATTTTTCATATGAACAATCTTTTATGGGAAATCTATATAATATCTTCCAACTCAAAGATGCTCCCCCATTCACCCATGCGAAAGCTATCTATAAATTTTAACTTAAGGGTAAATATTGGGACAAGAACCTTTGATAGAAAATGGGTGTAAGAGGCTAACCCGTCAGGATACTGAACAAGTCTACTGGCAGCAGGTACCGACCTGTGGTATGACTAGGAAAACCCATCAGGGTACTGAACAGGCTCGTTGGCAATGGGGCATTCTTCCTAGGAAGGATATTTCTTAGATGTCAAAATTACCCCATCGGAGTATTGAACAGGCTTGTTGGCAATGGGTTCTGATTTTGATGTCTTTCATTATTCCTAATCTATATTTGTCTGTATTAACAATATACTTGTGTAAATAATTAAGAAGAAGCATGCATGGTTGAACAAAAGGATAATGAACCTCATCTAATTGCCATTTGAGAATGTCTGTAAGATGGTCTTAAGACCCCGTCATTCATACCTAGGATGTAATTTTCCTAGATGTGGGACCCATAAGTGTAGGAGATTAATAAACTCAAATGCGAACTTTATCAATATCACTTGAATGACATAGATTCTTTGATAAATTAAACATGGATGATTGGTTTCCTATCGGTTTCTCATTTATTAAAGACCACATATCTCCTCATTCTCTCTTGTTTAAGGATAAGAGGAAAAATCCCCCATCATAATTTACATGGTTTCTTGAGCATACAACTGTTAATGATTGATTAAATCGTATGTAATAAGTAATTTAGAAATTTCCTTTATGCTTGTAATATTTTAAAATAAATTTCATTTCCAAATTTACAAGCATGAATAAAGTTTAATTTTTGGTTGTTTCTTTAAGCATGACATAAATGTATATTTCTTCTCTCATAATAATAGTATTGGTTTAATTTCTTTTAGATTTTTCTATTCCGGTACTGCTGGTATAAAAACTAGTAGGTTCCTATACCAACAGTACAGAAATTTAAATATTTTTCGAGGGTACTTTTTGTAGGATATTTTAAGCAGCTCTCATCTCTAGCATACTTCATTTCTCTCCTTCAGTCAACATGCATCGGTTCCACATAGTCCACTTTCAGCTTGCATAAAATTTTTGTGCTAATGAGAGTTTGCATGATGACATGCAAACCAACGGGTTTGGGGGTGAGAGAGAGAGACATAAGGAATCTCAAAAGATCAACATTCATCAACTCTCTCTTAGATATCCATCAGCTCTTAGCCTTGCTCCACTTCATCTTTAGATTTTAGCAGTCTACATCATGATTTTGCAGATATTTTGTCCTGTTCTGCATAGTTTACACTTCAACATGCATTAGAATTCAAAGCAAGAGTAACTTGAGGTAAAACTGGTACAAATCTTTTTAATTTACTAAAAACTTGGAAAAAATGATACATAACCACTATTACCCACTCCACACTTCACTATGCATTATCACAACTACTCAGTAAACCCTCCATCTTCACTCCACTTGTCATAATGAACAATATACTTTGATGATAAGACCAAGTAATGAAAAGGAAATATGTGGTATACAAATACAAATAAACATCTATAGTGTCTTCTCTTTGTACATCATAAAGCATTCTTAAGCTATCTCAAAGAGGATGAAGTCATTGTTGCCTATCCAAGCAAAGAACCACAAAGTAAATATTGTTCTTAAAATTGATGTCCAAGTTCATACAACCACCATATGCACACCATTCATCATCACTCTAATACCTCATCCATTGCTTGTCCTCCCTTTTTATGATAATTTTGTTTCTATGTTTGAAATCAATCTGTGGCAGTTTCCAAAGTGTCATTCCACAAGAACTAACACCTACGCAAAAGAAACAATGTCATATAAATCTATAAGTAGAGTATCATAAGTTATTCACCTTGTTTGCATGAGGACATGCAAATCCTTGGGTTTGGGGGTGTGTTGAGCTCCAGTTTTGTCATATTTTCTTCCATACAAATACACTTATTATTACACCTTCTCCCCACATTTTATCACTAATATATCCCTAATCAAACCATAAACCTCCATTATCTCTTGTTATTCATCCTATGTGGTTAATACACAATTTTCCATATTTTTAGTGATTAAAAGGATGATTATACAATAGTTTTTTCAATGATGGTTTAATCCTATGTTTCTATGTCCAAGCAGCATGTTCTATATTGTTTGGGTTCCTATATATGCATTTTCCATGTCTCGGTACATGTATTGTTCCTATTCCGGTACCCGCATTACAGGTCATCCGGTACTCCAATTCATTCTGTACCAGAAGGTTCTACAGTCAACCAGTACCTGCACAGTCATCTAATACCTACACATTCATCTGATACCTATGCTCCATGGCATCTGATACCCACACTCCATGTCATCTAGTACTCAGTTCGTTCGGTACCAATACTGCGTTGATCCGATACTCCAAGTCATCTGGTACCATAAGGTTCTACAAGTCATCTGGTACTCACAATCCATGTCATCGGGTACTCACACTCCATATCATCCGGTACTCGTAATTCAACACATCCAATACTAGAATGTTCCAGAAACCATCTGGTACCAGAATGCTCTTAGTCATCTGGTACTAGCATCAACAACAATCCGGTACTAAAAAGAATTAGAAATTTTGGAAAGCTTCTAGAGGAAAATAGGGGACATGGGTTTTGTCTAGAGCGACGTTTACATGCGGAAACATGAGGCATAATTCAGCCATATCACACGTGTGGACTTCCAACTCAAGGGGAAAGATTCTGCAAAAATTAGCAAAAATCTCAAACTGCCAAATTGCGCCTCGATTTACGTGCATATGGAATCAGATCTAGAAATTCTACCATATGGGTTTTGTCTAGAATATGGAAAATTGAGTAACTTGTGGGCAGGTTTTCAAAATTAGAATTGGTTTGGAAGATATGGGTGGGGACCTAACTCGAATCTGCCCAAATTGCAATAAAACCCAGATTTTTGAGGATTTTATCTAAAAATGTAATATTTGAAATCTAAGCATTGGGATTCAGTCCCATCCATTTATCAATGATTTTTCATGTATAAATAAACCTCATAGGGCTATGAGAAATCCAATTATAATTATGGGAATTCTTTTGTAATGGATGTTAAGGTATCATCATGACAATGTCAAGATTGTAAGAGGCTTGTAATTTTTTGAGTTTGATGGAATAAAGAATTGGTGTTTTGTGCATTCAAGGGGACTGACATATTTTAGGCAGAAAATTACCTGTTGGGTAGGGCCGCTCAACTTGGTAACAATGCTTCCCTTTGTATCTTAACTAGTTAGCATTTCATTTATGTATTTTTCTTTTATTGTTCAATTTGTTTAAAGGTTAGAATTTTATTTACAGTTTGGAGTGTGTGGTTTGAATCTTAATTTTAGTTTTGCAATTGTTATGTTAATTATAACTCATATTGTAAACCTCCCAATTGAATACATTATCACATTGAGCTTTGAATTTATTTAGCATTCTCTCCTATCACATTTGCGTACTTATATTTTTGTGTATTTTTCATATGCTCTATTTTTAGGCTGAATAGACTATGGACAGTCCCTCATTGCATTTATCTCCTTCATCATTGATTTTCCATCCAATTTGTGCATCAAATCTACCATTCAAATCAACCATTGGTTTCCTACTATCCAAAACATCATAAAATAGAGTATGTTAACATATTATTGTTTTCATTTATTTATAAAAGAAAACACAAAAACAGAGTTGTCTCATTCATTGCATATACTTAAATTTTCTCTTCCATATTTGCTCTTTTTCCTTCAACACGATTTGCCCATTGATTGCAGATTTAATCATGCAATATAATTAGTCATTGCAAGAGCAGATCGACCCCTCTCTTTACCTCATTCTCTACGCATGGAATCAATGCCCAATCACACTGCAATTACATTTCATGAAAGATAATTGTCCTCTCTTTATCTACTCATTCCTTGATTGATGAATGCACATTAAATTACACAAATTTATTGATTGTTCACAGAAGAAACTTGCCTTTCTCTCAACTTATTGAACACATTAAATTTTGTTTAATTGACTGTGCTTTAAATATATATCTTTCATCAATTGCAGAAGTTCATATTCTTCTCAATTACTCTTTGATTCTTGTGTTTTACATTGAAGCTCTCAGTCTGCAAAGAGTACCTATCCTTCTTTTCCTCTTTTGATTTCATATATGACTAACCATTTTTATAAGCAATCTATTTTTAGCTTCTTTTACAGAGTTGATATTTCTTTTCCATTTTTATAAGCAATCCATTGCATAAACATTCCATTTATTTCCAATTTGTATTTCTGCATTGCCATTCTTTCCCATTCCTTTTCATTTATTTCCATTCTTGCTCATTGTGATTGATGCACTTGATTGTGGAAATATCTTGATTTTAGATTGCATATAGTGTTTGATTCCAAATTGATTGATTGCTTTTAAATTCAGCTTGCCTCTTCCTATAGTTTGAGTGGTTTGCTTTGTGTGTTTTAGGTTCGGTTCTTGCATTCACATTTCATTTCATTCACATAGTTTGAAATAAGTTTTATTTTCTATTTGTTTGATTTCCTTCTGTTAGTTTGCTTTCATTGTGATTTGGTTTTCCCATTTGTTTATTTATTGTCATTTGAATTCATTTCCGTTTGATTGTTTATTTTATTGTATTTAAGTGTGGATCCGCTATAGGAAATAATCATTGAAGGACACAAGACTTAAGTAAGATACTCATGATTAATCACACAAACATCACCCCGAGTGCATGAAAGACCGTGATCGAAGCCCTTATATCACTAAGTTATTCCTACGTCCCAGTGATGAATCCTTAGTGTTAATTTCCTGCAGTGTGGGTTTGAAGATTGTTTTGTCGGCTATAGATTAGGCTAGACTAGGCTTTGATCCTGCGTTTCATGTGCCTGCACCTCAAAGCTTATGAGCCCCGGTTGATAATTAAATGTGGGAATTAATAGTGCATATATTTAGCCCCAACATCACTCATTAATAGAAATTGTGTATTATTGTATGACCGTTCCTCTTGCTATATATCCTATATATCTCTGTTATATTATTGGTTCTCTTGCAATCTCTCTATATATTTATGTGTTATATATCCACTCTCATTTCATGCTGAAAATAATCTGGATCAGTGGTATCAAAGCAGGATACTCTTGATCATTTTTGAGTGCATGTCCCCGACAAGGTTCGAGTATAGCAAGTTGGGTCTCAAGCTTGTCTCTTTTGAGGAAAATCTCTCTCTCATGCCCAAGAAACCCTCCATCGTGGAAGAAAATAAAAATGACAGAGTGGAATATTTTATCAATCTATTGCTTAAACAAGCTCTCACGCGACAGAGGGACGAAATAATGGATAATTTTTCCCACATCCTTCAACACCTACCGATAATAGTAGGAACATATTCATCAAGTGGCCACTTTGGAAGCACCTCTCCTTTCAAGTTATAAGTCGGTTTTGATATTCCCGTGTTTGAAGGTCAGATAGATGCGGATGCCCTAGAAAAATTGTTAAATCCGCTAGAAAGTTATTTATCTGTTCACAACTTTTTCGATAGGGAAAATATCACCTTCGCACTCCTTAAGGCTCTCCCCCATGTCAAACATTGATGGGAAATGTACTAGGAGCAAAGTTCCACAGAGGAGTCTGGAAGATATGGGGTCGAGCCCACTTGGGATTTTTTTGTGGATGCAGTCAAGGAACAATATTACCCTATTGGTAACTATGTCGACCAATGCATGAGATGGACCAAGTAGTGCCAAAGTTCACCTATAACTTCCACACCTTTCACACCAATCTAGGTATAAAATACTTTGAGCAACATTTGGTTCTAAAATACCGTGGGGATATACACAGATACATCCAAACTGAAATGGATTTTCTGGACATCTCATCACTGGGTGTTGCTTATTGATATGTTTTTAAAATCGATCATAAATTTAAGTACTGAAACAAGAGGGATTTCGGGTCTGCAAATCCACAACAACCAAAGTATAGTAAAGACAACCCTAACAACCAACCTTCAAAAATCCATTCCAAGCCACATGAAAAGAAGGGTAATGGAAATATGAAAAAGAACACTGGAAAATGGTGCGATTTCCACAAAAACCCATGGCACAACACCGATGAATTTCACTCAAAAAATTCATTGGTGGTCGATATCAAAGACAAGGATCCAAACCCTAATTAAGAAAATATTGGTAGAAGATCAATCATTCAAGCAAACCCCACTGCTACTATCATGACCGCAACAATTCAACTAGAAGAACCAGCATATCCAGAAGAGGGGGAGCACCTTTTTCATTTACATATGTGGATGAAGGGGACCTCGCTGCATTTTATTGTTGATAGTGGAAGCCATAAGAACCTCATATCAGTATAGGTCGTCAAACAGTTGAGATTTTTTATAACGCCACACCCACAACCATAGAACATCGGGTGGCTTCACCAGGGATGAGATCTTTGTGTCAGCCAGGAGTGTCAATTGTGATACGACATCCATCCCTTAAAGGATGAGGTATTATGTCATGTTTTCTCAATGGATGTATGTGATGTTCTTTTGGGCCAGCCATATACGTGGAAGTGCCATGATATTTATGAGTCTCAACCTCGTAGTGTCATTGTTACTATGGGGGGTAATCTCTACAATATACCATAGGTAGTTCTGAATACTATCCCACCTAAAACATTTCACAAGGTAGTATCTCATACTACAAAATTCATATTATTCACAATCTATTCAAAAGGTGAACACAAGGACACTACAACCACTGCAGCCTCGGTCCCAACAGAAGCAGGTCGAAAAGATTGAAGCAAAGTGCAAAGATTCATTCTACACACAGTCATATCAGGAAGGTTGACTGGTTAAAAAGGTCCAACCCTTCCAACATCAGGTTCTCGACAAACTTCCACAAACCAAGCAGTGCAACTTTTCTAGCAAGGCAAGCAGTTCACCAAGGTTCAGATTTAGTAAACGCTTCCCCCTCTCCCCTGGGAACTCAATGCAATGGAGAAAATTTATTCCTAATGAGGGAGGATTTATCCAGGTGGATATTGGTGGCCACCCACCTATCCCAACTGGCTCAAAATAGTCTTTTGATAAATTACTATTTTTAGCAGGTTTTTGGGTCCTAAACTTCTGGGGCCATTTTGAGGGCCTAAATGATGCTTTTCGGAATAGGGCATGTCAATAACAGCCAAAGGATCTAACTAATCCCCCAAAATAAATATCCTCGTCGATACCTTTCCAACGAGCTATCGTGCACCCCAAACAGAGATCGTATTCCAAAGTTACGCACCGAGGAAGTTGATACACCAAACTACCCAAAAAGGGGTCCACAAAAGTGTTGGTTTTTCATTTTCTGGGGTTAGGGTTTTGGATTTTATTTATGTTAAAAAGGCCTTTGGAGACTCATTGTAACAATCATATTCTTGTGAATGTTAGTAGCCATCACATCTCTTCTCATAGATAAGTTGCCACCATTCTAATGAGTCATTCACTCTGTATTTCTACAGTTTTGTACATTTCCCGCATTAATAGAAATTGTGTATTACTGTATATTTGTGCCTCTTGTTATATATTCTATACATCTATTATATTATTGGCTCTCTTTCAATATCTATGTATATTTCCATGTTATATCTCCGCTCTCATTTTGTGCCAAAAATAATTCGGATCATACCCCCAACATGGGGCTATGAGACTATAAGGATGGACAGGCTCCTATAGGTATCTACACTCCACTAAAACATCTTAAAACTCACCAAAACACAACAACATAGCTCCTATATCCATTACAACTACCTATATCGCTTCCCCATTAGTCTCCACAACCCAAGGAATGAGATTTCCTTCTCTACACCATAATTCCTCAGATAATATCCATCCCCTCTAGGGCTCCAACACATATCAGCTAGGAATATCTCTAATAAGGGCTCCAGGAAATCAAACTAGAATACAAGTGCTCACTATGTCCTTTACATAGGCTCTTTGGGTAATTTCTCAATAGAAAATCACTTACAGGAATGGCAACCCCATTATCGACATAATTACCAGCTTCAGCAAGATATCTTCAATACCCACTATGGTTGCCTACTATTTCCCAACACTTAGCTTTGGTTTTCCTTGATTTTTTATATCTATAAAAACTACTCTCCCCCTCTACTTGAATTTCCTTTTTCTTCTTCTTCCATGCTTTCTTGACTCACACTCTTCCCCAATATGATTACACTCAACCCTTATTGTCATAATTGAGTGGGGTGCATTTCTCACCCAAGCTCTCAAATTAATCCAAATTTTATCAAGTGTGTAATAATTCAAAGGGAAAAAAAACTAAATGTGTAGTGTAATTAACCCCAAAACTTTAGATAAATCACATAAAATGTTGTACAAAACCCAAAAACACAAAAGAAAAGAGAGATTAAAATAGGGAGCTATGTTCACTTGCCTCTTCAAAGGGGAAACCTCCAAGATAAATGCTCCACATGCAATAACGATTCTTGAAAAAATGATACATAACCTTCTACTCAATACATAGCTATCCATAGAGAATATTAACTACCTATAGGCCCCTTATAAAGAGGGATTACCAACTAATTTGGGCCTTATTACTAAAAAGGACCCTTTATTTCAATGAGTGATTATTAGCTAGCTATTTGATGGGCCTTATTCAAGGAAGGTGGCTTCGTACATTAATAAATAATATAAGTAAGGGGATTAGGGTAGGACCCTAACATTCCCCCCCCCCC
>ML784204.1:164569-191749 GCA_009831015.1 Picea engelmannii | reverse complement strand
ATCCCCCCCCCCCCCCTTCGAGAGAAGGATTTTCCTCAATGATAAAGGGGAGGAAATTGTTGTAGAATCTCTATCGGTTCCCATGTGGCATATTTTGGTCGCATATATTTTGTAATGCCCATAATAATGATGATGATGATGATGATGATGATGATGATGATAATGATAAGGATAATAATAATAATAAGTAAATAATAAAAAGCAAGTGGTATAAAAATATAAATAAAATAAATAATAAAAGAAGTGAAAGATTAAAAATAAATAAATAAAAGGAATTTTTTTATTAATAGAATAAAAATGGTAAAAATAAGAAAAAATATAAATTTATGGGAAACTAAATGAAGAAAGGTTAAGAAAAAAGAAATTGCATTATTATTTATTTAAAGACAAGTGTAACTCATGCATGGAACTTCTTGCATGGATGATGATGATGATATATATATATATATATATATATTGAAGGTGGAAACAAAAGTGGGGGATCTTTTACTAGTGTAATTGATGGAAAGTCTTGGAAGATCGAATAGGTAGTTGATTGAGGGTCAGGGGATCCCAATTGCAATGACTGAGGGGTTGGTTGGAGGAGATTCGTCCCCCACATTCACTCTCATCAATATTCTCACTCACTCACTCTCATCAATTATGTGATCATAATCAAGGTATTTATGTCTTCTTCATTTAATGGTTGTAAATTGATAGATTATTTATTATTTTAATTGAATTATAATTTGGGTCATTATATATCTTTCCACTGGATAAATAATTCATTGATCATGCGCTAATGTAATTGGTGATCTCTGGTATCCAATACTACTTCTAGTTGGATTGAAATGGAACCTTCTTCATAAATTTCTATAAGGTTGGTCTTCACTTTGCAATTTTATCTCACAACTTTATTCAAACAGGACACATGGAGGAATGGATGAATCTTGGATTCGGTTGGGAGAACCATCTTGTAGGTGACTTGACCAATGTGTTGTATGATCTGATAGGGACCATAGAACTTGGGAGCTAGTTTATGGGGAAATTTTTCTTTGAGTGGTGTATGTTTATAAGGCTACACGCAAAGAATAACTTGATCCCCTTCATTAAAAGAATGTTTACATCTATGTTGATTAGCATGTAGTTTCATTGAATCATAGGAATCATTCATATCTAATTTACACAATATGGACATCAATACATGATGTGTTAATATGTCCACAATATTGTACATGATTTTTTAACATAACTCAATAAAACTAGTAAAATGAAATTTATTCATAGGTTTAACATTCCCCATCCCAGTCGAGGACCATTACATGCAGAATTACACATAAAAACGAAAAATTTCTCTGCTAACAAACTCATGTAGCTTATCAACTACAAATTACATACATATTTAACTGTTGTTTGATACCATTTAGAAAATACATATACAACTTTTAAAAGAAACATGAATACGGCCAATAACTCACACAACATCATGTAAAACCATTTGTATACACAGAGTAAAAGCACAACAATTAAACACATAAAATAACTCAAAAAACACATAAAACGCTTATATTGTAATTTGATTATGCAACCCGCTTCTTGGGACGGAATTTCCACCGAAACATTTAATTTTTGTTCCAAGTATCAACAACAATTCACCCCTAATATGGGGCTAGAAATCCACAAAAGAAGGTGGTCTCTCACTATCCACTCACAGCTCAGAAATCCCACAACCCATTGGTATTCTCCTACAACTATCTCGATTTTCCACCATCTCTCTATAAATGTGTTGAACCTACACAAAATAGATCTAGCTAAAAAATTATACACACATTTGTAGATAGAAATGGAGAAAGAAGAAGAAGGAGAGAAAGAATGGAAGAATTCTCATTAACCGTTAAGAATAATGAATCATTTACACATGATATACTTTGTATAACTCAATGAGTATGAAATGGAGGAGAACCAATGTACCATAGTGGTGGTCTAGAGTGATATGGAAACACACCAGCAGTTACAGGAGTGAACTGCCACCTAGTCTAGTCTCTCAGGCAGTTACGGGAATGAACTGCCACCTAGCTAAGTTAACTAGTCAAATAGTCTTCAGTTAACTGACTGAACAGAGAGTAGTGAGGAGTTAACTCAGGTAATCAAGGGTAATGTGTCAGTATAGTGATGATCCCAAGGCAAGTGTGAATTATATGGTGATGATCCCAATGTTGCATGGTGACAAAATCAATGCAACATCTAAACTCAACTCAACTAGTCAAACTAAAGTGTCAACTGAAAGAGAATATTCTCCAGGTGGAATATTCTCCCCTAAAATATAAGAGACTGGATAATGACTAATTATGACTAATAAACAAGGAAAAACCTTAGGAAAAAGAAATCCTAGGTGTGTGTGAAGTAACTCCAACACCCCCCCTGAACATCATTATGGTGAAAATAAATAATGGGTCCCAGCAACGAGGCGATGTTAGGTACCCAAATAAAAAAGATACACTAAAATAAAGTGAGGTGTTGTGTTTGTTTCATCACTTGGGTGAGAAAAAAAAGGGCACTTACAAGTCTATTTGGGCCTGCTAGACAAGATAGAGGTTAGTGTATAAATTAAACAATCCAAGCACATGAAATAAACAAACAACTAAAGAAATAACTAAGGAAATAAAACTAAAATGCATAAGAAACTTTGAACCAAAATCAATCAACCAAATGACCAATGATTATGCCACCAATGGATAACTATATTAGTTGGAAAATACCATAGAGAAAGGAGGACTTATGGATCCCCTCTTCCTCCTTGGGAGGGCTCTTGAGTCCCCTATTTGAGAGTTCTTCTTACAATGATAAACTAGAAAGCAAATGGTGAAGAAATCCAAGCCTATTCCATCAAGGGGTGAGGTGAATAGCTTATTGAGATGTTGCTAGAATGCTCCAAGAACAAAATATGTTTCTTGAGGGAGGATAGAGGCAGCATAACAATACTATGAGATTATTGAATTATTAGTGCACCCATGGCCTCTATTTATAGCATATTTTTGAGGCAATATCCAATTGGTTCTTAGTGTGGACAAGGGGCCCTTTAGGGAACCCTTAGGTATTTGACCAGCCCCCCATTCGGATTCAGCTCATATTTGAGGGTCAAATCAAGTTGGGATCTAGTCCAGAAGTGGGTGAGGGGAAAGAACCATAAATGCTTCATTCACAGGAGTGCGCAACTTTTCTCGTACATAGTCACGCATATGGTGCATTGTGCACTCTACGGGCTTCTTTGGCACATGCATTGTGCGCGTGCTTCCTTTAGTGTTTCAATGCATGTCAATTTTTTGACCAGTTGTATAGTTTTTGCCCCTTGGAAATGCATTTTTGGTGTTGTAGGTGAACTAATAGGTGTTTTGAGATGTTGTATTCCTGTAACAATTTTAATGCGATGTTGCGGATGAAATTTCAGTGATAATAGATGCCCCCTGATGTGTGAGGTTAGGAGCATACGTATAACCGAATAAATCATTATTTCTTGTACTGAGAGTACCATTGTAAGGAAGAGTGTTGATAGGAACTACAAGATCAATCCATCAGAGGGAGAGGGGAAACTATGGGATACAAACCTTTCTCTAGGTAAAGGAATAAAATATGTATACAAACGAGGCGGGCATGCCCCATGCTCATGTCATGTAACTCAAAAATGTAAGATAGTAACTGAAGTTGTATGTTGATGTAGATAAATGCAGCACCATCCAGGGCGGTTTGATAATGGAAAATGACAATTCCGATGGTGAACATACTCTAAAAAGAGGAAAGGATGCATGGAAGAAGTTTCGATGACTCATAGTCATTGATGGCCTAACATGAGATTGTGTTGAAGTCGAATTTTATGGGGGTGAATGACAACAGAGAGAAATGATGGTTCTCTCTATGTCGTCTGAGACTCCTCGTTGTAAAGGGAATGAGAGTCAAGATATTGTCACCCTTCTGGAAAATGTGTTGATGTCGATAGAAAGGGAGACGTGACTCCAAGAAGCAAAAGTGATTCATGAAATCCATTGGATAAGATTAGGAACTAATAAGGAACATGAACGAAGTCATGATGTGGTGAGACTCAAGAATTCTCTTGGTTGGGGGTATGTGTAAAGGGTGATTGGCGACAACCGTGAAGCTGTATATAGCATCAAAGGGACGACTAGACATGGGGTTAAATTGTGTCGGAAGCGTGACAAAGTGGACAAACTCAGAGATCAGGGGTACATGGACTGTGGGATACTCGGGGTTTATGGATGATGTCAATGTGAGTAGAGGATAGTGAATGCCCCAACCAAAGGTGACATGGATTGTGTTTCCAAAAAAAGAAGTTCGTCAAGGGTGACAACAAAAAGCTAAGTAAATGTTGGAAAGAAAGGCTTTTTACAATTACCAAATAAATAAAGAATAATTTGGGATGAGTGTATAGATACAGAAATGAGTGCCTCAATGCAAGATGGCTTGGCCTGTGAGGGTGCAAGTTGTGTGGAGAACTGGTGGAGGGTGGGGGGCCCATGGGTGGGTTTCTGTATGATATAAATGAAATGGAAAGAATTTTGCAGATAGGCAAACTGATTGTGGATGAAATGGAAGGTTAATGACACTGCGGAGGCGCAATCAAAATAGAACTGTGATGAGATAACCTGGGAGTCCATTGGGAAAGCTAGCAAAATGATGAGAAGGAGTATGTGGCTGATTCTCGAAAATGCGTAAGACTATCGGGACTCCCATCCATAGGGGGTGAAATAAGCATGAGTGTCAAAGTGCCAAGGGGGAATACGAATGGGACAAATCATGTGGGGGAGAGTGCTACCAGGTGAAAGTACCAAAATGCAGCGGAGGTGATAGTACTGCAGAGCTGTATGTGAGGATCCTATAGGCAAATGTCGAAGGGTGTGACTTGGAGATGCAATTGATATTCAGAGGGAATGATTACATGCCAATGTCGATCATATACCTGAAGGGGTTGTGCTGAGTTGTGATGACCAAGTACCTACACACATGAAAATTGAATACCTGATGTGAACAATATTTGAAGATAAATAACATACAACAGTTATTTGATAATTTTTAACATGAGCATGCGTACCTAGACGTGATGTGAGAAAAATGGTCCCCCGGGGTCAAGTGTAGATGGTGACCCAGGGAATCTGACTATGTAGGCAGTAGGAACCTGATCCTGTGGCTGAAGATGGATCGGAAAATAGAGACTCTGAGCTCCTATAACTGAGTGTGGAAGTTTGGCAAAAGGGACTATATATGGTTGTGGGACCCACAATGCCACTTCATTTGTACCTGCTGCCATAGTGAGTTGAAAAGAGGATTTAAGGGAGATTTGGAGATTACGAGAGTTCGAGTCGACCAATCTAGGATTTGTGAGAGCCAGGTTAGTGGTCCCATCCTCCTGCATAGTAGATAGGTTCTATTTTTGGGGTAGGTTAATATAGATGGTCGTACTAGGGTGTTTTGTAGGGGTGGGCCCACTACTGTGCAGGAGAGGGAAAGATTCTCGCGCTGAGATGCGCGGGTATAATTCCCTCTCCCGTGCATGATGTTTGGTTGTACTAAATACAACCGTGCATGGGGGCACGTGGGTGGGAAAAATAGGTGGGCATTTGGTGCACGCCTATTCGAATTACAATTGTGCATTATGCACAGCTGCATATCTATGTAGAGAACAGGTGTGCATGAATGCGCACCTGTGGGTGCGATAGATGCGCATTGATACACATCTATTTCTCTGATAGTTTCACATTGATTCTCATTTGTGTGGAGAAAAGGCGCGCATATGTGAGTGCCTATGTGGGTGACAGTCGTGCACTTGAGGCGAAGCTGAGGGGTTTTTTGAAATTTTGATTTTGTTGGTATTTCATAAATGATGAGTGTTGTCCAAGGGTTTCTGTGTGAATGCAAGTGATCAGTTCATCATGCCAATCCACTGGAGTGAGTAGGACTGAGAGTGCCTCAGGGAGGTGGTGAGAGAGGATACGAGCATTCTGAGACTCTTGGCAGCCTGTGCGTTGCTCAAGTTCTTCGACTATCCACTGATACAGTTGCATGAGTACCTGCTTTAGTATCTATTGTCGATGTGGAACATTGATCTGCAGTGTTTCATTGTGCAGGGTCAACAACTAACATTCTCAACTATTGAGGATGTGTATTTCTTGACGGGGCTTCCCTTTCGGGGAATGGCCCTACCAACTGATCCCCAGCTACCAAGGGATGTTAGGTTGATAGACCTGGTGCTTGATTATTGCTCAGGGTCGAACCTGATGTTGGGTTCAGTTGTGATCCGGATTGAGGCGATGGATGCACTTTTGCATCAATGTATCTTAGCGATGATTGTGAGGATCTACGGATACTTAGCTACTCAGTGAATTAGTGGTGGTCAGCTGAGGATTATGTAGAGAGTTTTGGATGGAGATTTTTTCTCCTGCAGCTTGATGTTGCATGCCAAGATGATGGGGTAGATTCACTGGTGTCGGACCACCAACTCTGGTGATTTTTCCTTTGGATCTATCTTGGTGGCATGGTGTCTAGAGAGGGTGTCCATGTTGCACCCTAGAGTGTTGATGTTAGCTGCAGGGCCACAGAAGTTGTGACTGATGCGGTGTGAATCGATTTTGGTATGTCATAGAGGGGGAGAGGGTGGCCACTATTTTATGGCCACATTGGCGCGTGTGTGGCGCCATATGATGTAGATTATACCATGGTTCCCATATGGTGGGATGGACTTCCAACATGACCCAGATATGGTTTTTCCTAATGGAGAGGATTAGGACTAGAGAGGCACGTCAGTGTACTTATGTTGTGTGATTTTGATAGTGTATCATGTGTTTATGTATGGATGGATGTTGATCTTATCTTTGTTTTTTTGTGTGCATATGTGGGCCCGCGAGGCCAAGAAGTAGAGGTGGTTGGAGAGTTGGATCGCTAGGGGCTAGTGAGACCATCGTGGGTGGGAGAGAGATGCTAGAGGGATGAGGCCAGTGCGAGGCCAACAGATGAGGTGAGAGCTAGCTAGAGGCACAGATTTGATGATCCAGGTGTAGGGCCATCACATTCTTCTCACGTAGAGGTCGATGGGGGGTTAGATTATTTCTAACACTGGTTGGAGTTGGTATTGAAGGGTGTTCTAGAGGGAATGTGGTCCCACATTCAGGACGATAGAGTCCTGGAGCAGTGTGTGGGTGGCCCTGTAGAAAACTGGACCCTGATCCGCAGAGCAGCTGTAGCAGGGGTGGGAATGACTGGGCGAAAACCCCCTGGACTTGGAGGACACCTAGATGGTGGGTCACCTCCTATAGATAGAGGACCTAGTGGCTGAGCTCTGGGGGCACCATGAGTTCTATGTTGTATATTGGTGTATTTATATAGGCCTGTGAGCCCATTTTGTATAGGGTAGTGTGACACCCAGTGTATAGGGTAGGGGGTACCCATTTTCTACTCATAACAGTGGGGGGGGGGGCTCACTTGCCTATAGATGATGTACATGTTGTACTTTTTTGTAAACATTTATGCCACATTTGAACAATATATATATATATATATATGGATATACCTTTTTTGGATCTTTGTGATGTCAACATATGATGATTTTTTATGATGTTTTTTTATGCCTGATCTATATGTTGTGACAGACGTTTGATGATTTATGTATGTGTGATGATGTCTTGATGTGATAAATGCCAATCTAACACTAGGTTAGCCATGGTATCTGCTATTTGATTAAATTTTCGTGGAATATGTGTAAATGTAATTGAATCAAAATGTCTAGATAATATTCTAACTTGCAGGTATTTCCAAAAGAGGCAAGGATTGCGGACACGGTATACATTGTTGAGTTGCAAGATGATGAGATGGGAATCTAATAAGATGTTGAGGCAACGAATGTGGCGGTGACTGGCTTCGGTGAGGAGGAAAATGATGGTTGTGCATTCTTCTTGGTTGTTGGTTGTTGAGACCAAACATATGCCGCTGGAGTGGAGCAGTTCATGTGAGGGGGTGTAGAGGGTTCAAGCGGTCGAAGCGAGATTCTATGTCCAATGGATAGATCAATCAGCATAATTGATGTGCTAGGACGATGGAAGAGACATATATCAATAACAGGAATGGTAGATCATATATGAGGAGTGGAGATGAAAAATGAAGACTAAAAACTCAACAAATGTGTACGAATAAAAATCCTAGTGTAGAATGACTACGCTCAGGCGTAAAACGTCTTTAAGTACAACCCATTGACGGGATATTTAAGAGGGTATACTTCTGGAGAGGTCAGGATGTATGCACCTTTAGTGAGGCAGTGTTGGATGATGTAGGGTCCATTCCATAATGACTCGAATTTCCCATGACTGAGACTATCATGAACGATATCATAGGCTAGGACGAGATCTCCTTCATTGAATGATCGAAGGTTGACATAGCGGTCAAAGGTGGCCTTCGACCATATCTTAGCTACCTCATTGTTCTGTAAGGAAGACCGACGATCTTCATCCAGTGACTCTAAGTTCAACAAGCGTTGTTCCATTGGAGTAGTGTCAAGTAATAGCTCGATAGCGGTGCACAACGTGGGAATTTCACATTCGATGGGGAGGGTGCCTTTGATCCCATGTACGAGATGAAATGGTGTAAAACTAGAGGCAGTTTTGATTGTCGTACGATAAGCCCATAATGTTGAAAACAACATATGATGCCAGTTGGTATTATGTTTGTTGACAGTGTGTTGCAGCATGGTTTTGAGGACTTTGTTGATAGCCTAGACCTGTCCATTGGAATGGGGGTAGTATGGGGAGGCAAACTCATGGGAGAAGACTAACCTTAAGGAGAGTTTGACAAATATATCATTCTAAAATGTTTACCATGATCGGAGACTAACTGTAGTAGAACTCCGAAATGGTTAATGACGTGGTTGAATAAAAAATGTGTTTTTGTGTCAGCGGTATTGTTGAAGGTAGGCATGGCTTCGACCCATTTGGTAAAGTAATCTATTGTCGTACTGATGTACTTGTGTCCACTACTAGATGGAGGGTTGCAATTCATGAAGTCGATGCCCCATTTGCAAAAGGGGTTGACGGTGATGACTGGATGTAGAAGAGTGAGTGGAGCTCATGCTTTGTTTGCACAAAACTTGCATTTGTTGCATCGTTTGACAGCATGGATGCAGTCATGAAACAATGTGGGCTAGAAGTATCCTGCTCGAATGATTTTTTGGGTGGTGGACATAACTGAGAGGTGACCACCGCAAGTACCTCTATGGAAATTGTTCAAGACTCTATCTATTTCGTCGATGCTCAACCATCGGTGAAGTATAGTGTTGACCCCACGTCGATACAAAACATCGCCAATGAGGAGGTACTGAGGGGCCTAATGGCGAAGGTGTTGAAGATCATCTCGCGAGAGATGAGACCCAAACTTCTATGTCTAAAGGTAGACGAGAAGGTCATCATACCAGGGGTCATCTGAGGTGATGTAGAAGAGGTGTTTGTTAGGAAAGTCTGTATCGATGGGTTAACTTTTAGCGTCTGAGGGAAATACCGTGATGATTTCGGCGAGAAAAAGCACTTTCTTTCTTTTGGGAGTTGAAAACTCTAGATCATATTCCTAAAGGATGATGATCCATCGAGAAAATTTTCCATTAATATGTCATCGACTAAGCAAGTACTACATGGGGTTGGAATATTGCACGACTTTGGTAGTGCGAAACAAGATATAATGACGTAGTTTCTAGACTGCGAGGAAAACTGTGAGGGTGATTTTATCCTCGTGATTGTATTTCAGGGATGGTCCTGAAATATTTTTACTGATGTAGTAAATGACATGATCGCGACCATCGTCCCATAGTTGGACGAGAACTCCTTCTACCGATATGGTTGAGGCCGAAAAGTAGAGGATGTAATTGTGATCATAGTCGGGTGGACTAATCAAAGGGGCATTGGAGAGCGTTTCTTTTAAATCATCAAAAGAGGTTTGAGCATGTTCACCCCATCAAAATGGGATATCATGATGCAGTAAGCGAAGGAAACCATGCATGCGAGTGGCGTAATCTGGGACAAAGCATCGTAAAAAATTGTCTTTGCCTTGTAGGCTCTACAGCTGGCGCAAATTCCTAGGTGGTGGAATTTATGTGATATCTTGGACCTTGAGGGGGTCCACTGTGATGTCATGTTGGGAGACTATGAACCCAAGGAGGTATCTAGTGGTGACATAAAATACACACATGAGGGGTTTCAAGATAATATTGTATTGGCGACATCATTGGAAGACAACTCGTAAGTCATCTAAATGATGAGTTTGTTTCTTGGATCAAGTGGTCAGGTCGTGCAAGTAAGCGATGATAATCCGAGAGAGATCATGGAAAACATAAGTCATGGCCCGTTAGAACGTAGCACCTATGTTTTTTATTCCAAAAGGCATGACACAATATAAAAAAGTACCCCACGGGTTAGTAAATGTGGTTTTATACTGATCTACTGGATGGATTTGGATTTGGTTGTAGCAAGAGAACCCATCCATGAATGACAAGGCCTCGTGGCCTACACATTCATCGATAATTTGGTCGATGAAAGGTGTTGGGAAGTTGTATTTGGGACAAGCATGATTGAGATCATGAAAGCCAGTGAAAATGCAAATAGTGCCCTGTTTTTTGTTAACGGGGACGGGGTTCGAGACCCATGAGGTATACACGATGGGGCATATAAACTCGGTTGTGTGTAACTTTTCAATTTCAGCTTTGATAGCCACAGCTTTGGATGGGTGAAGTGGGCGTTTCTTTTGACATACTGGGGTGACATCAGGCCATGTGTCGATGTGATGTTCGACGATAGAAGGATCGAGGCTACGCATCTTTGTATATGACCAGGAAAAAATATCCTGGTATTCCTAAAAGAGATATTTGTAAGATGTGAGTTCTTCAAGGAAGCATGCAGTGCCAATGGTGATTTCTTCTATGATTCTCGGTTTCATGGAAATGTTGATTTTGACAATGGGGGAAATGTTGGCCTTTTGGCCTTCTTCAAAAGCATCAGGGGTAGGGATAAGGTTGTTGAACTAGTCTATATGCCCTAATGGAATAAAATCCTTGGTTTTGATTCCACATATGGAGTCTTGGCTAGGTGGGTCAAAGGCTCCCTGTGAGAGAAAAAGTGCTCTGTGATGGAGCGCATTCCATAGGAAATCGGGGGTATTTAGTTCCTCCAGGATAAATTCGTCACAGTGGAAAATGAGAGAATATAGGGGATCTGGGGAAGTAACATTGGTGACTTTTACCATGCGGTTGTCTTTAGGTGGTGAAGATGTAGAGGGGGTATCACAACTATGGTGTGATGGTGCGCTTGACATAAACCAAATTTCCAGACACTGTGGGTTGTAAACTATTGTCGGGGGTAATCTTTCTTGAGGAAAATGAACCGGAGAATTGGGAGGATTTGGGGGAAAATCCTCAGACAGTCTATCCATGAACCATGGAGGTGTGGGAAGTGACTCAGGTTCAGGGGAGGTGATGTGAACAATATCTAGAGAAGGGATGGGTGGAATCACTTGGAGTACAATAAGTGAAGTGGTTGGAGGATTTTGAATAAGGTCCATTTGATGACGCCTGTATTCAATGATCAAAGGACACCGGTATGTGAAATGATCAAGTGATTCACAAAGAGATAAAGGGCACCTCATTTTTTTGTTGACTGAGGTCAATACATAATGGATGTCGGTGACATGGGTACTTGACGACTTGGGTGGAGATGGATATTGCTGAAAGGTTTGGCATACGGTCGTCAGCGTCTGTTGAAACTGAGGTAGGGCGAGGCAGTGATGTGTGTAGTAGCCATACTCTGAATAGATGGCACATGTGAATTTTGTTTGCATCCCTTTACTGCCTGTAGTGGGGGAAGTTGTGGTAGTACTAGGTGTTCTTGGTGAAGTGATGAGCAATGTGGTTTCTCGAGGTAGTTGGATCATATTTTGTAACTCAGGAAGATAAGTACATCTATTAGTGGGGTGTCCCTCTCTTTCACATAGTGTGCAAGGAGGTTGAAATCAGGGGGGTAGTGGAGAGGTGGGATTTTTCTTCTTCCGTCTACCCCCAGTCATAGTGTTGGTGCTAGAAAGTGGGGGTGAGGGTGGTGTGGTCGGAGTTAGTACTGGAATATGCATTGGTATTCCCTCTGATTGGGAAGGGAGGGATGATTGAGGAACCATCGTGGGTGGGTGTAGATACCATATCGGAATGGAGAGAACCATGTTGGGAAGGGTAAGCGTTGCGGCTACCTAAAAATATTGTACACCCAGTGGGGGGTAGAAGAAGGGGATTTGGGTGATGGCTTGGGGAATTGTCTCCCAAACTGGGATTTTCCCTTTGGGGGGGGGTGAAATCGGGAATAACTGGTGTTGTAGGGTTCTATTTCTTCCACTGGTGGGACATCGAGGGGTGGAGAAATTTCAGTGGGAAGAATGGTATCTCCAATTTCAGTTCCATTCGAAGATATGACACACACTTGTGTTGAGGGATGTATGAGCGGTGGTGCTACATGGTATTCCCCCAGCAAGGATGGGTCCTTGAAAATTTTGGGGCCCATATCCATGAGTGGATATGCATTGGAACTAGTGAAAACAAGAGGTAAGATGTTATCGATGTTGGAGGAGTGGCTAGGATCATAATGTGAAACTTGGTCGATGATGATGATCTTCTTATTGTGGGGGAACATATTCGTTCGAAGCAAAGAAGAAGTCACAACCTTCATAGCATACATGTATCTACATCCAAACAAGATGTTGTAATCAAGTGGGGCGTCGATAACCTCAATGTCGATAAGGATGGTTTTTCCCCCAAGTTCAATGGGGATAGTTTGAAAGAGCCCTTCAGGGGAAGATGGTTGACCATCGTCGGCTCTTAAAGTGATGGCCGATGGTATTAGCTCAGGGGAGCCAATTTTCTTCCATACAAGTTTGGACATGATGCATGTGGATGCACCTTCATCAATGATACATCGATGAAAAATGATGTTATGAATCTTGACTAGTATCTGGAAACCTACCAAAGAGGGGAGACGAGGTTCCCCACAATCTAGATCAAATGTGATGGGTCTAGTATCAGTTGGGTCCACCACTCCCAAGGTGAAAAGTAAGGATTTCCATTGATTTGGACAGGTTTGGGGGACCTCCAATATCGACATAGCTGCAGGAGATTGCGCTAAGTCATCGACCAAACTGTAATTGTGTGTTTCCCTAGCCTGAGGGTTGTTGGCATTCTATCGTAATGGGATGTGAGGGATATGAATGGTGGGTCCAGTGTTAGGGTGTGGAATCATCAAGGGTTATCCGGCTGTAGCTAGAGCTTCTTCCGAAGTGGTGGGAGTAGATTTAGGGGGCGCGTTGTATTGACGATTACGCATTTGTAGAAGAATTTATTCTTTGCTAGTGAGGAGGATATTGTGATCCGTTGGGTTTCCAAGGTTTTTATATTCTCCCATTAGTGGTGGGGCAGGATGAATCTCCTATTGGGTATTCATCACACCTTGGTATGGAATAGGGTTTTGCAACATGGTCGGGAGTGGTTGTTAAAAATATTGTTCTGGGGCCTTCTAAGGGGTAGGCGACGTTGGAGGACGTGATGCATTCATGGAGTCTTTCATCTGTTTGAAGTCGACAATTTGGGGGCATTGGTGAGTGTAATGGCCATGCTCACCACAAATAGCGCAAGGGAAGTTCGTCCAGAGGTTGTTATTTTTTTTCCTCCCTTCGAGTTTTTTGTTATTGTCCCCTTAGGGTTTCTGGTTCCACTAGTTCTGGTTGCCCCCAGCGGGGTGGTTTTGTTGGGGGTTGTTTCCCCCTGGTCCTGGGTTATTCTTGTTTTGGTTTTTCCCTTTCTTCTTGGCATCATTCGACTGATGGGTTGGATTTTCTGTATTCAGTTGTTGAAAATTTTGAAATTGTTGAATGGGAGAGGGCTAAAAAAAGTTAACTCTAGCATGTGGTTGTCCTTGTGGAGGAGCAATCGGTTGTGGAGGACTAGGAAATTTAAAATATGGATTATTCTGTGGAAATGATCCATAGGGTGAATAGGAAGGCATAGAGATTTCACTAGTGCCCAGGTTATAAGTTGAGCTAGAGGGGGTACCTGAACTTGGTTGAGAGGTCGAGCACATCATGGGTGTCGGCAAGGGTCGACTCATGGGTGGAGGAAGTGCAATAGGGTATGGTTGTTGATAAGGGGGAGGAGGGTAATAAAGTGTCCCTCCATATATCAGCATACATTGGGGTGTATCGTACATAGGTGGTGGTTGGATGTATGGGTTGTGGTGTGTTGTGGTACTAATCAATCCATCTATTGCGTGAGACATCCCAGGTTTGTCCTGGATGAATGGTGCGAGTCTCAGTGCGTCAGGTATTATTGTGTATAAGTAACCTGACTAAGCATAAATGAGGTCATACTGTTGAGCCTTGTTGATGGCTTCCTCTTCAGTTTGGGGGAAGGTGGATGCCACATCTTTGGCAAGGATAGAGACGAGTGATTTGAGAAACCAATCGAGGCGTTGTTCTTTTGTGGTTTCTGATTTGCATAAACTACGTCGTCGACACCATTCGTGAATGTGGTCGGAAATATGTGTAGTTGAGGTTTGTTTTCACTCAGAGAGAATCTCTAGACCAGTGTAATGATGAACTAGTAGTTGAAAGAAGGCAAAACATGCTTTGGCCAAGGATTCAAAAGTTACGTGAGTTGCTGACTTTTTTTCCACATACCATTTGGTTGATGGACTAGTTAGTGTGCGCTGAAATAACCTTAAGAGGATGGAGTCGTCCATGATGTTGTTTGAAGAGCACCATAAGTGGAAGGTCATGACATGGTTGGCGAGATCTTCCCCCAATTTTCCTTCAAACTTGGGAATGTCTGAAGGTATTTTGGTAGGCATATTGGGCCATATGGGGTCATGCAATATAGGGTCATTCGTGAGTTTACTCAAATCAGGGATATTGAGGGATGCCAAATATGGCATGGGGGGTGGCAGTGGAGGATTAGGTGAGAAGGTTGTGTACCTGACTCTTGAGGGGGGTTTGGTGGGGTTGTACATCTCCCTTGAAAAGAACCTTTCCCCCCGCCTCCTTGTGAAGGAGATCTAGTGAATGGATGGCCTTGGGAAGTGGACCCAAGTAAGTTGAAACCAAGCAAATTTGATCCCAAAATAGTGGCACTCATAGGGGTGTGAGATGGTTGAGCTGGTGAGTTGGCGAGACTAGGAACTCCTCCTAGGATAGGAGGGAGGTTTTGCAAGCATATGGAATGAAGGGGATTCTGTGGGTCCCCTATGATGTCCGACTAGAAAAGTGAATGTGTGCAAATGGTGATGAGAGCAATGAATGACCAAGAGACTTGTGTAATTTGTACCTTCACAATATATCTCACAATTGCATGTAATCAAATGAGCATCATACATAAGACAATTGAAAATAAGCATACATGTGGGTAGGTGGATTTTGTTCACATGGGAGAACAAAGAAAACAAATGCTCATGTCCTATAAACATTTAATTCCCTTCCTCTCAAATAGCACTGGACCTTCCAATAGCACTCAACAATGGGGTATGAATCCACTGGAAGAAGAACTAGTGAAGGATGAAACAATCAGTTATAATGAGGGGTAGAGGGTGAATATCCCGAAAGAGCTGGTGATATTCCCAATAGTCACACAAAATATGATCAAGGTGTAATTGCAGCCCACAATTGCCACCTGGGTAGATCTCCTAAATTTGGTCACTAGGTACCTCGATCAAACTGAGGCATTTAGATTTTCGGCCTCAGAAATGGGTCACGGTATGGATCCCTTCCAAGAGTTGGGTGACTCAAGGGGGGGCACACAGAACAAATAGACCTTGGCCTTTGACCCTTCACGGGTATTGTTGGCACAGGGGTAGATCCAGGGTTCAACGCTACAACAACACACCAACAAAACCCTAACTATCAACCCTTTCAGCAACACCTGTGAAGCAGATGAAGTCTCACCCGAGGTAGAGGCAGGGTTGGTTGCAGGACTTGGATGTCTACAACCTTAGCTAGGACACAGATCTATGATTGTAACACTTAACAGAGAACTTAGCAGTAAACATTCATCAACATTCAATTCTTGGTAACAATGCAGAAAAACCCTAATTACAAAGCATCATAGTATCCAACCAGATCTAGCATCTAACACCGCTTAGCATGACGAAATGGATTAGGTCTTAACAGATTCAGCACTAAGCATATGTCTATCAATCATATCTAGCATCCATCCATATCATTAAGCACTAAGCATCGACAAAACATTCATCTATATTAAATCACTAAACACGTTAACATATAAGCACATCAACACATTGCACAAAGCAGAGCAACACAACATATATGTGGTTCACCCCCCCTGGGGATATGTCCACCAAATCTTCTTATCTTCTATTATTTTCTATTAATCAGTTACATGCACAGAGCCTCAAAAACCCTACTCTGCATAGGACAGGAGATCTGTGCGCACCTCGCCAGATCCTCCTTCCCCGAGCTAGGTTACAACACTAAACCTTCTATAGTCACTTGCACTCAACTCTACAAGCTTCACACAGTATGCACATAGAACTTACAATCCTTCGATCACATAGATCGATCACTAGCACTTATCACATTGGCCTAACATCACATAGATGCCCCTCCTTACGTTGCCTAGACATCTATTTATACTTTACAAAATATCCCTAAACATGGCTAAACCCATGGGCTGACATCCCATACCCATTACATAATACCAAACCCTAAAAAGGACCAAAAAAGGGGCCAAGATCCCACGATCTCTGCTTCATCTTGCGCTCCTCCTTCAACAGGTTGTCGGAGTCCCAAAATAGGTCAAACTTGACGAAGGATCTCCCAATACTTGGTCAAGGGCCAAAAGGCCCCCAACACTCACCTGTGATGCATATCAAGTCACTCTGATCTGGGTAGTTCTACTTTGAAATCCTCGAGCTACTTCGACTTATTGTCATGCCATGAACTCTTGTGCAGCGAACTCTTGGATGACTGCCTCATTCACGGGTCCTTTTAGGCATTGTTCTGCTTCAATAACAACTTGCTCAAGTTATTCTCCTCGGCCTTCGATCTCTATGAAAATTTGGTAAGCCTCATACTGTACAGGTTGGATTCTTTGAGTCACTTCCATGACTTTTCCTTGAAAGGTGTGAACCTGTTGCTGGGAAGTGTGCTACTCCTAGGATCATTTCATTCTTTCCATAGTTGTCAAGGGCTTCAACTGCCCCTGCATTGTCTCTACTTGCTTCTTCTCCTCTTGGAGTTGTGACTCCAGTGCCTTTAGTTCTGAATTCTTAGTTAGTTTCTCATAAGTCTGGGCACTGTGGTCACTGAGTTTCTTGCATTCCATGGAAAAATATTTTATTTTATCGATTGTGCTTCGGGAAGTCGCTTCTCTTTGATCTCTGACATCCTGCAGAGTGTTGGGCACTGTGCAGAGCTCTAAATATGCTATTCTTTGTTGTAGATGTTGGATGGCTTCCGCGAGCTACTCCAATTGATGCTCAACCCGCTCTTTTGTCTATGGCTCTAAGCCTGTCACAGAGAAAAGTGCTCTGTTGAATGCTTCATTTACCTCAAGTTACCCTGGGAGAAACTGTTCCTTTTCTTGTTGCATTTGTGCTTTCTCCTCGTCAAACTTTGTCTGGAGAGAAATCTTCTCTTTCTCTGCAACTCGACGTTGTTCTACAAGTACTCCTTGTACTTGCATCAAAGCCTGGGTGGCTTGTTCTATTTCCTCTTGTGTTCATTAACTCAGTTATGTTTGTTATGGCGCGGTCCCAATGGTCTGGTGGCAAGATGTTTGACCATTAATGCCTTTCTTCTCGTTCGGGGCATCAATCTAATGGATATACTGATCCCAATAGTTATATTGATTCGCCATGGCGAAGTTCCATGTGACATTTCTCTAATACCCCAACGAAGTTCCATTTTTGCAAATTTTCTTTCTGCAAAGTTCCTTCTGGATCCTTCTGTAATTTTTCGATCTTATCTCTCTTATTACTTAGCTTTCTATCCTTTTTCCTAGTGAATTTTATCTCGGTATTCCTTTTTCCCTTATGATTCTTATCTTCTTTTGGCATAGTAACTTCGCATTGTTGAGATTCTTTCCTAGAAATCAAGGGTAATACTTCATCTGTATATGGAATAGGTACTGCAATCTTTTGTGGGTCTTCTAGTGTTCTTCGAGCTTCAACATTCCAGTCTTTGGTTTTAAATAGATTCGCTCAGTTCTCCTGTTCTTCAATCACGTGTGTGATCCTCCTAGTCATGAAATCTTTTAGCTCTTGCTTCTTTTGTTCTGAGACTTCTTTTTCTTCTCTTCTGGCTTGATCTCTTTCAATCCAAGGTTTTCCAAGCAACATAGTAAATGGAGTGTTGTCCTCAATAAATTTAACAACTTCAAATTCCTTCTATGTCGAAGTTCCATTGGCATTCATAGATATCTGGGTGAGCTTTCCACATAGGTTTATCAACTTTCCTCTAAATAGACCTATTCCTCCCAATGAAGGAATCATAGTAGGCTCCCCTAAAGTTTCCCAAGTTCTTTCTGTCATGATATTCACATGTGTTTATTCATCCAAAACACAGTCAATGTCGAAGTCTCCTATTATTGCTTCAATGCATTATTTTTCTTTGAAGACCTCTGATAAACTAATATGTCGGTGATCATTCAGGGTTTTTTCCATCTGTAGCAGTACTTTCTCTGAGTATTTATGTGGTTCTTCCATAATCTCAGTTTCTTGACTTTGCTCGTGGTCTTCTTGTCTCATATTCATCCTTTCAAGATGAGAAATCATTCTAGGGAAATCCAAAACTTCATGGTCCATAGATTTGCAACAAAGGCAACTAGGTTTTCTACCAAGGAATTCCTTAGCCAAATGTCCCTGTATTCTGCAACTGTAATAAAGGGTTAATCCTCTCTTTCTCTTAAATGATCCCTATCCTATCCTGCACAGTGCACTAGGATCATAGTAGTTAACCTGCAAAAAATTATTTCTAAGATCCTGCTTCCATTTGTAAGTCCAAACATTCTTTCTATACATAGGTCTAACATATTTTTCACTATTCTTGTCATATCTACTTATATCGCATCTTCTTTCATCTATCAGTTCCCTAGTTTTAAGGCTAGGACAAATCTTATCAAACATTCCTAGATCCATACTTTAGAAACAAAAATTTCCACTGATATTACTTCTACAAAGCACAAAGCTTCCATATCTAAAACTTTTCATTATTCTTACCTTTATCAGAGCACAGAGAGTTCAAATCTTACCTCTTTTCTTCAGATCAGACTTCTTTTATTTTTCACAGAGCTTCACAAACTAAGTAGATTATTGCGCACTAGAGCAACAGATCTACGCATAGATATTTCACAATTTTAGGTCGGATCTTTGCACAAAGATTCTTCTTTCTCAATTCCCAACAATCATAGTTTCAGGTCCCAACAACGAAACCATTTGTTGGCACAGGGGTAGACCCAGGGTTCAACACTACAACGATGCACCAACAAAACCCTAACTACTGACCCTTTCGGCAACACCTATGAAGCAGATGAAGTCTCACCTGAGGTAGAGGCAGGGGTGGTTGTAGGACTCAGATGTTTGCAACCTTAGCTAGGACACAGATCTGTGATTGTAACACTTAACAAATCACTTAGCAGTAAATATTCATCAACATTCAGTTCTTGGTAATAGCGCAAACAAACCCTAATTACAGAGCATCATAGTATCCAACCAGATCTAGCATCTAACAACACTTAGCATGATGAAACAGATCAGGTCTTAACAGATTCAGCACTAAGCATATATATATCAGTCAGATCTAACATCCATCCATATTATTAAGCACTAAGCATATGTATATCAGTCATATCTAACATCCATCCATATTATTAAGCACTAAGCATCAACATATCATTCATTTATATTAAAGCACTAAGAACATTAACATATAATCACATCAACACATTGCACAAAGAAAAGCAACACAACATATACATGGTTCACCCCCCCTGGGGCTACATCCACCAACTCTTCTTCTCTTATATTATCTTATGTTAATCAGTTACATGCACCGAGCCTCAAAAACCCTACTCCACATAGGACAGGAGATCTGTGCGCACCTCGCCAGATCCTCATTCCCCGAGCTAGGTTACAACACTAAGCCTTCTACAATCACTTGCACTCATCTCTAGAATCTTCACACAGTATGCATAGAGCACTTAAAATCCTTCAATCACATAGATCGATCACTAGCACTTAGCACATTGGCCTAACATCACATATATTCCCCTCCTTACGTTGCCTAGACATCTATTTATACTTTACAAAATAGGCCTAAACATGGGTAAACCCATGGGCTGACATCCCATACCCATTACATAATCCCAAACCCCCAAAAGGACCCAAAAAGGAGCCAAGATCCTGCGATCTCTGCTTCGTCTTGCGCTCCTCCTTCGACAGGTTGTCAAAGTCCCAAAATAGGTCAAACTTGACCAAGGATCTCCCAATACTTGGTCAAGGGCCAATAGGTATCTCCCTACCTTATGGTGTTAGGAACACCTGACTTGGAGGATTTAAAAGTTCCCTATTTGTCAACTTCTAATGTTTGAATTTGAATATGTGAGAACTAGATAATGGGGGGTTATTTGGATGTCTACCCCTGAGATCCTACCTAGACTAAAAAATTTATTTTGGCACCTCCTTTGGAGGAAAACTTAGTGATTTTTTAGAAAAAAATTAAATGTGGTTGGTTGAGAGATTGGGGGGTTGGAATTAAGTGGGTGTGGATAATTTCTTCAAGAAATAGTGGGATGTTTCAGAATCCCTATCGAGGAAACCTACTTCAACCTCCACAATTCAAGATGAAATTATGTGAGTGAGGAGTGACTTTGTGTGTGATAAAGTGAACAAATGTGCCAAATTTTTAATAAGTTAGGTGCCAATTTGCAACATGTGGACTTCATGTGGTCCTTACAAATCTTGATTACCTATCTTGTTAGATGTCATTGGTACAACCTTGCAGAATTTTAAAGTCCCTAAATAACTAGCATGTGGACATATGGGTCCTTACCAATCCTTTAAACTCCCTAATGTGATTTAATCTAAGAAATCTTTGAAAAACTATCCTATATTGCAAACATGTGGTCATGTATGGGCCCATTGCTTTAATCTTTAAACTCTCCTAGTGATGTAAACTAAGAAAGTAATTTCAAAAACTATCCTATCTTTGCAACATGTGGGCATGTATGGGCCCTTACAAATTTAAGATGTTTTGAAAAGAAAATAAGAGGATCCCTAGGGGGGCTTTGTCCTCTCCTAAATATTTTGTTAAGGGAGATGAAATGTCCCCTTAATCACTTTTCTGATTCTTAAGATCGCTTTATGGCGCGAGAGAAGAGCATACTCAATGATTAAAGCTTGATTTTTGGTCCCAAATGCAAGTGTTTTTGTATGTGATAATAAAGAATCTTAACTTAATGCTTACAATCAAAACAAGCCATACATGTGGAAACTAAAGAAAAGGAGGATAAATTTGGTTCCTTTTAAACCCCAAGTTCCTATATTTTGACTAAAATCTCATGCGGGAGAGGAATCTAAATGTAGTGCATTTACAAATTGCATAAAAGCAATATTTTGAAGATTAGGGGCCTTCAAATCATCACAAAAACTCTTACAATTTGGAAATTATGGACATATGCACAAGTTATAGTTCAGACAAAGGCATAGTGGGTGCACAATGCGCAGAGAACTGAAGACCTTTTGGTGCACAGTGCATAGAGAAACGAAGTGATGTTGGTGCATAATTCTTTGAATGCATGTCTATGGGCTAGAACACCCGTGCACGTTCTGATACGCATCAAGAGGGGAAGTTTTAAGTGGAATTATCCTCCTCCAGCTCCAAACTTGGCTCTTGATAGGTAAGGCTAGGCTGGTTATGATTCCTGCAAGGCAAATGGGTCCAAAAGAAGTGCTCAAACAACCCAAATAGGGAGGAAATTGATACATTATCCCCACTATGGTCGTCAATTTGTTGTGTCTGTTTCGTCACTTGGGTGAACAAAATAAGGGAACTTACAAGTCTAGTTGGGATTGCTAGACAAGATAGAGGTTAGTGTATGAATTAAACAATCCAAGAACATGAAATAAACAAACAACTAAACTAGAAACAACTAAAGAAATAACTAAGGAAATAAAACTAAAATGCATAAGAAAATTTGAACCAAAATCAATGAACCAAATGACCAATGATTATGCCACCAATGGATAACTATATTAGTTGGAAAACACCATAGAGAAAGGAGGACTTATGGATCCCCTCTTCCTCCTTGGGAGGGCTCTTGAGTACCCTGTTTGAGAGCTCTTCTTACAATGATAAACTAGAAAGCAAATGGTGAAGAAATCCAATCTTGTTCCCTCAAGGGGTGAGGTGAATAGCTTATTGAGATGTTTCTAGAATGCTCCAAGAAGAAAAGATGTTTCTTGAGGGAGGATAGAGGCAACATAACAATACTATGAGATTCTTGAATTCTTAGTGCACCCATGGCCTCCATTTATAGCATGTCTTTGAGGCAATATCCAATTGGTTCTTAGTGTGGACAAGAGACCCTTTAGGGCACCCTTAGGTCTTTGAACAACCCCCCATTTGGATTCAACTTGTATTTGAGGGTTAAATAAAGTTGGGATTTGGTCCAGAAGTTGGTGAAGGGCCGACAAGAACCATAAATGCACCATTCACAGGAGTATGCGACATTTACCGTACATAGTCACACATATGGCATATTGTGCACTCTACGGGATTCTTTGGCCCATGCATTATGCAAGCGCTTCCTTTAGTGTTTTAGAGCACGCCAATTTTTTGACCAGTTATATAGTTTTTTCCCCTTGGAAATGCATTTTTTGTGTTGCAGGTGAACTAATAGGTGTTTGGAGAGCCTGTATTCCTGTAACCATTTGCATGCGATGTTGTAGATGAAATTTTGGTGATAACATGAGGAAAGAGGGAAAACTCATGGGAAAAACCCCCTCTCAAGGTACAACATATATAAAAAGAAGAACTACAGTTGCTAGGCAACAATGTCCTTCACTCCAAGAAGACTTCGCAGAGAATGGAACTTCTTCTCAGTGAAGGTCTTGGTGAAGATGTCTGTCATTTGTTCTGCTGAAGGACATAATTGTAAGTCGATGATCCCCTCGTGTACTAAGTCTCGTATGTAGTGCATGAGGATCTCAATGTGCTTCTTCTGCTTCCTCTGAACTGTATCTCTGTAGAACTTCAAAGTGCTCTAGTTGTCACACCAGATGATGATCGAATGATGAAACTGAATGCCCAAATCAGTGAGAAAATGTTGTAGCCACATAGCATGAATGGTTATGTTAACTACCCCTCTATATTGTGCCTCAGCTGAAGATAGATAAATGGCAGCTTTCTTATTTCTCGACCAACAGATAGGCCCAGAATGAAGACTGAGTGAGTAACCAGATGTAGACTTGTGATCAGTGCTATCACCATCCCAGTCGGAATCAGTAAACCTAATGAGATCTAAAGTAGAGTCTGTTGCATAATGAATCCCAATGGCGATGGTGCAATGTACGTATCGAAGGATATACTTTGCAGCCTTCCAATGTAAATCATGCGGCTCCTGGATGAACCTGGAAACTACACCAACTGCATATGAGAGGTATGGTCTGGAGTGTGTGAGATACAACAAACTCCCCACTAGCTTTTTGTACAATGTGCTATCAACCAGTGGAGTCTCCCTGCCATCCTAAAGTTTGAAACCTGATAGGAAAGGAGTCGGATCAGACTTGCAGTTTGTCATGTGAAATATCTCAAGGAGATATCATGCATACTTAGCCCGAGATAGTTTCATTCTCGATGCATCCTGATTGATATCGAGTCCAAGGAAGAATTGTAGTGGACCCATGTCAATCATTAAAAACCTTTCATGTAGAATCCTCTTGACTGCAACAATCGTTGAATTCGAGCAACCAGTGATCAGCAAATCATCAACATATAGAACTAAAAGTAGAAGTGAATCATTTGTCCTGAGCATGTAGACATTCAGGTCTGATTTACAACTTACAAAGTTTTATGACAACAGGTAGGAGTCTATCCTGGAATTCCATGCCCTCGGAGCCTGCTTGAGACCATAAAGGGACTTCTTCAGTCGACATGCCAAATATGAGTCCTACATAAATCCCTGGGGCTTCTCCATGTAGATATCCTCAGAGAGATCACCAGGAAGAAATGCATTCTTCATGTCCATCTGATGGAATTCCCATCTCTTGGATGTCGCAATGGCAAGTTCCAATCGTATGGAATCCATCTTCGCTACTGGAGTGAAGGCCTCATCATAGTCAACACCATGAACCTGTTGAAAGCCTTTGACGACAAGCCTGGATTTGTATCTACTAATATATCCATCCACTACAATCTTGGTCCTGTAGACCCATCTGCATATGACAAGTTTCCTCCCATAAGGAAGGGGAACCAGATCACAAGTCTGGTTCCCAAGGAGGGAGTTGTACTCCTCCTGCATGGTGGATTCCCACAAAGGATTTCCAGCAACCTCACCATAATACTGTGGATCTTAAGACTGAACCAAGAAAATATGCATGGAGAGAAATGGTTCAGTGGCAGTGAGTGAAACAAGAGGCTCCTCAAAATCAGATCAAGCCCTTCTAGTATTGGCTGGATCACCAACAAGATCCCCTGCATCCTGAAGAGTAGTATGTGCCAACTTGGGCCTCTGCTCTGGCTCTACAACTGCATTTGGATGCTCTAACCCTACATTTGACTGTATTGAGTCTGAATCTGAATCATCTAATTCCTCTAAATCAGAAATATCATTTGAAGAATATTTGGCATGTGCATGCTCATCATCTCGGACAGGTGGAAGAATGAAGGTGTCTACATGCGGCTGCTAAGGTGCATGCGAGACACTTTCCTCGAATTGGACACTTCACTCAATAATGATCTGGTCCCATGAAAGATCAATAAGCCTGTATCCCTTCACACCATCGGGGTATCCAACAAAAATAGACCTAGTTCTTTGTGGATCAAGTTCCTTCCTCTTTTCACAGGGAATCTGGGCCCATGCACGTGAACCAAAAATGCGAAAGTGGGTCACTTCCAGTTTGAGGCTTCTCCAAGCCTCGTAGGGGGTCTTATCCTTGAAAAATCTATGGGGAGATCTATTTTGGATGTATGTTTCACAATTAAGTGCTTCGGTGCATAGTCTATGTGGTAGTGACTTTGCATGCAGTATGCAAGATGCCATCTCCTTTAGAGATATTTTTTTCCGCTCAGCAAATACGTTTTGCTGCAGAGTATAGGGAACTGTGTGTTGCAACTGAATCCCTGCCTCATGGAAAAGATTATGGATCTCATTATTTACATAATCTCCCCTATTATCATTTTGAAGGAATTTGATCTTATTTATGGACCATGTCTCAACCATAGATTTGAAATCTTTGAGGTGTTGGAAGACCTCGGATTTTTTTCTGAGAGAGTAGATCCATGTAAAACGTGACAAATTGTCAACAAAAATGAGAAAAAACCTCTCTTTGTTGATTGATGGATGTGGAAAAGGACCCATGAGGTCACTGTGGATCATATCTAAAGGTGCGGAAGCTCATTGAGACTTTCCTTTGTCGAATTTCTCTTGAGGATGTTTTCTAAGAACACATCCCTCACATATTCCCTTGGAGAAATGGATGTTTGGTAGAACATAAACCAATACATGATTGCTAATTTGTTGCATGTATATAAAATTCAAATGTCCAAACCTTTTGTGCCATATCCTACTACTTTCATCCGCATGGGTAAGCAATAAAGAAGAATCAGGTTCAATGAATTCAAAAAATGTATACAATCTAGACTGATGATTTACCTCACCCGTAGCAACCCTGGAGGTGGTTTTCATGTCATAGATGTCCATGGAATTTGGTGTGAATATGAATTTCTTTCTAGTTATGGAATTCGTCATCTTATACATGGAGAGAAAGTTGATAGAAAGTTTAGGAACATCTAGCACATTCTCGAAGCTTCCATTGGTGAGTTCAATCCTTCTTTGTCGCTACTTCAACAGAAGAGTTGTCCCCCATCAGAATAGGAGGACCTTTGCATGCATCCAAAGAATAATATACTTCTTTTGAGGAATCCATGTGATGTGATGCTCCTAAATCAACGATCTAATCATCGGGAGAGGAGTTGATGGCAATCAAGGCATGGCTAGAATTTCCTTTCTTGGAATTTGGATCTTCTAGCTTCTTCTTCTTGGCACCCTCGGGGATGTGATATCCAAGGTTGTTTTGCTGAAGTATTTGAGACATCGTATCTATTTCCTTTTGCATGTATGATGATTCTGGATGGAATCCTTTGTGATAGTACGTGAATTTCTCCATTTTTATTCCCTTTTCCCCTTTGAATCTGAAGGCATCGATGAAGGGTTTTGTGTACCCTTCCTTCTTCAGATGTGCATCAGATTTCTATTTATATTTGTATTTAGATTTCTGAAATTTTGGCTGCCATCATGCACGGTGAGTGCATGCGCCCTTGGACGGTGAGTGAATTCGGGACCAATCTTGGAGAGAATGGTAATAACCATTTATTTCTCCTCCTTCGATTTATCAACCCTGCAAGCTTTGAGTTACGACAATAAATCCTTGAATCCTGTAAATAAATCTTCAATATTTACGAAGATTTTTGGATCTAATGTGAGAAGCTACACCTCCAACATGTGTCCCCTCAATTCATTCCATTTTCCAAAGATCACTTCTAAGGTGGTCCAGGATTCATTGGGAATCTTACAGGAAGATATGTGAAAAAGGAGATCGGGAGAAATAAGACTGCAAATTGTTACGAGTGCCTCATCCGTGCGATTTAAATGCTTGGATTTTTCTATGGTTGATGTCAGTTCTGTATCTATATTCAATTTTAACATGTATTGTTGATTAAGGTTGGTTGTCATTGATGTCAACCCTTGAAGAAAGCCCCGTAGCACAAAGGTTTGGGTAATGGACCCAATATTGTTTGATGTAAATATGACTCAATATTGTTTTTTCATGGTTGATAAGAAGTAAATATGGATGAACTCCAAAGTGGTCCCCTTATGGTGAAAGCCCTCACGGGAAGACGCTT
>ML784204.1:121822-144117 GCA_009831015.1 Picea engelmannii | reverse complement strand
ACCCAAGAATATATGAGAGATAATAAAACTTTACATTAAATCATCACCATCAACCAATCATCACATAGAACCTGATAATGCTTCCTGAGACTTCTTCAATTTCTGCAATTCTTCAATTCTTGGAGTACTTTGATCCTATAGATTATATTACTCAATGTATTCTCTGAAACTCCTCCAATTTTCACTCCTTGAATCCTCCCCAAAAAGAGGTTATAGAAAGAATGGTAGACTTTATTCAATTATGGTTTGTTCAGAAGACCCAACTTGTATAGCATGCCCTGCGCTCAATATTTAACATCCAATTATGAAACTCACACACAAGAAACTAAAGTTCGTACAGTTTCCCATGGAAGTGGTCCCACTTAATTTGGATTTTGTATGAATAAGTTATGATTGTTTTACCTAGAACACCTGTTTATTGACTAGCTGCAGGACTGGTCACAAACCCTATCTTCCACAGAGTGTATCTCCATAATTATAGAAAATAAAGACTGAAATTTTTACCAGAGGTACCTTGATATGTCTTCTCAATACCTTAGCGATTTCACCATCTGAATCGTTATACAAAAAACGTTCTAGAAAAAATGGTAAGATGACCTGAAAATAACATACCTTAAAACACATCACCAAAAGACTTCATCCTCCCTTGAAATATGGCCTTATTTTCTTCTTATTTCCTCTGAAATTCTAATTGTATCAAAAATAATGTATAATGATGTTTATTTATACCATTTATGTCACTTCATTTTAACATTAGGGCCAACCTGACACTTTCTTATTTTGTAATTTTTTTCTTTAATTATCTTCAGGGCCTACATGTACCTCCACATGATGTGCCACATACCACTGGAAACAACATGATGTATACTATCCATCCATGGGTATTGTATCTTCATGTGCATTTTCCTTCATGTCCAAATACCTTCATCAATCTTGCGGTCTGAAACCCATGACTAGGGTTGACATCAATGATAATAACCAATCTTCCAGCAATCTCCCCCTTTGTCATTGATGGCAACACTCATGCTCCCCCTATCATCATGATCCCAATTTATGTCCCCCTTTGACATAAATGGAAAAGGTTAGGGTTGCTCCCCCTGAGTTTAATGGAAAAATGTAACTCTCTTCTTTGGGGCTGCTCCATAATACTTCATCCTTATTTTTGGTCTTTGGGACTTTCTCTTCCTTAGAATCCTTTTGCGTGGCTTCTGTCTTCTCTCTCTTCTTCATGTCTAGGATGTATATGTTGTTCGGTCTTCTTGTTGTAGTTGCAACCAATATTCCTGAGTTATTTTCTCTGACTTTGCATTTTCAGGAATCAAAAGTAAGAGTGTATCCTTGATCACACATTTTACTAACACTGAGTAGATTATGATTCAATTCTTCAACCAATAGAACATTCTTTTCTTTTACATTTTTTCTTCCAAGCTCTACTACACCTTCTCCAAGTATTTTGGCAGATGAGTCATCTCCAAATGAAACATTGCCACCATTTCTCTTCAAGATGATGAATTTGTCTTGATCCCCAGTCATGTGTGAAGAACATCCACTGTCTATGTACTATTCATCTTCTTCTTTACATTCTTCAGCGGTCAATGCTATTCGACAATCTTCATTGTTTGGAATCTCTTTCCTTCTCCATACTGTGGTTGGCATAGGGACATATTCATTCATATATATACAATCTCGTGCCTTGTGACCAAGATAATTACATTTGTAGCATGCAATATTTTTGTCCATCAATGGGGAAAATGAATTATAACTTTTGTTGACAAATCCATGATTATTTCTATATCTTCTATTTACACCATTCATGTTTCTTGTGTATGTTTTCCTTTCATTGATTCTGCAATTAATTGCCTTATGTCCAAAAAATTTGCAAGTATAACAATGACCAGGAAAGAAATTTTGATACCTTGGAGTAAGTGGGATTTTTTGTGATGTAGTCCATCTGGGTTCATGATCTATTCTTCTGTAGTTTCCTTCATATTGATTGAAGCTTCTTTGATTCCTGAAGGTAGGAGGTCTTCTTGGATATTCACCTCTTTTGTAATCATTCATTCTTTCCGGTATCCTGGTCCACTTCTCATCAACTGTTTGTGTATCTTTATTCAACCTTCTTGTTGGTATTTGCATCTTCTTTGTATGAAGTTTCACCCATGCATCCAAGATGTGTTAAGTCTTTTGGCACTTGAGAGTTTCTTAAGCTCTTCGTCAATGAGACAATAGATAATCACATTGATGTGATTGATGTCTATTGATGGGACAGATTGATGTGGAGAGATAGTCACATTGACTATTGATGAAGAGCATGCCTTGTCTACATGTTGACATCAATAATTGGTAATTGAAGTCGACATCAATGTTGGTATTGCCATCAATGCCAAAGGGGGAGATTGTTGGATCATGTTTTTATTGATGCCAATGGCTTGATTATGTGGGATATTATTGGATCATACATCATTGATGCAAATGGTTTGGTTTGATTGATGTCATTGATTGATGTCAAGTAATTGATTGATTGATGATTGATGAAAAATGAATATGCATTGATGAGAATGATATATGACCAAGTGGAAACCAATTGATAAAGATGGATCATTGATATGATGCCCTTGATGAGAATGATAGATGTCTAAGTGGAAACCAATTGATAAAGATGGATCATTGATATGATGGCCTTGATGAGAATGATAGATGTCCAAGTGGAAACCAATATATCAACCATGCATCATGTATCAATGACAACGCATTGATCCATATCCATCTTTATCAAACATGAATCATATTTTGATAAAAGTTGAATTTACTTAGGTTCGCATAAAAAAATTCCTCTCTTTAAACTTGCAAAACCATTCTTAAATGTGTTGGCACCCAAATTTTTGGGTTCAGTTTTGCACGCATGCACAAACAAAGTTGTGCATGCTCATTCCATAGTTTTGCGTGCACCTAAGGAAATGAATGAGGATTGACAAAGAGTGCACGTTGGATCTCATTTTGATAGTGCACAATTGGCCTAAGAGATTATTGAATGCACTTCGGTCCCAGTTTTAATGCACACTAGAAACCAACAAGACACATGTCAAAATCAAGAAAAGAATCATTGACAAATCCCCTCGAATGATTACTACCAGCAGCACAATGGATCATGGAGCTAAAAAAATATGAGCAGGTAGGGTAGTTAAGATTTCCTCAATTCTTGAAGGTTATGTGGACTGTAGGAAGGTGCCAAAAGCATGTGAGGCAGTTCTTTCAATTGAGCAAGTGGAGCAGAGCATAAAGATACTATTCTCTCAAGAAAAGGACACAGTGATATCAGAAATAAGGCTAACTAGATGTTTATGAGAGAGATTCATTAAGTCCTTAATATTGAGCTTTCTTTGAGCATGTTGTAATATTGTAATGCTTTTAAATATACTTCAATGCCTGTTGTATGTCTATGTTTTGAGAAAAGGGGCATTACACAATATGTTGTAATTATGAGTATTTATATAGAGAAGATATGAAGTTCTATGGTTGTCACATATATATGTTCTACACAATGTATACCTTTGTTGTGATGGATTGACTCTAATAATAAATATGTGATGTTTCTGATCTATTATGTGTTGATCATGTATGAGTTGAATATGTGTGTGTATTTTTTTACTTCTTAGTCCTAATAAATTTTCAGATATGATTCGCATGGTTTCCAATCCCAATGAGTCTTTGTGTGTTTATCCTTCATCTCTGTCACAAGACGTTATGGTCTCTATGATCCTCTCTGCATATCGGGTGAGGCCTTCATCATCCTTGGCCAAGGATTGATATGACGGTGCTTTGTGGTTTTTTTTGGACAACTATGGATGAACCCTGGGTCTAAACTCACAAGCGTTAAAAAGGATGTGTGCAAGTTTAGATCAAAATGCCCAACAAATGGTTCTGTTGTCAGGACCTGGAAGTCTTGTCGGAAATGATGAAGGAAACAAATGAGGTGGCATCCATATTGGTAGGAGATTCAATATTGGTTGACTACAAAAGAGCATGAGTTTTCCCTATGAGAAACCCATGGATTGAGGGTGAATTTCAACTAATGTAATGATAGGTTATATGTACATGGATATGCATGATTTTTTCTTTGTTGAATTTCCTTGTTTCTTGTTTGAATGGATAAAAAGGAAAACTATTACCAATTCTCATGTGTGGTCATTAGAACCAGTGGCTTGGGATCAAGCCAAGCTTGAAGAATTGAAAGTTTTTGATAATAAGTGGACTTAGGATATTGACTTCTAGTTTGCTAGAGTAAAAGAAGGATACATTGTTAAATTTTCCATGGAATTCACTGACTCTTTCAACGAGGCTGAAATAAAGTTTGTGAAAGGACCGAGAAAGTGAATGATGGAATAAATTCCACTTTGAATAAAAATGTTGGTCATGAAGAAAGAGATGATGTGCATGGAGACCGATTGAATGGCTAAGTAAAATCCCCTAGTGTGGGGGGAGGGGGTTGCAAATATGGGGGAAAGTCAAAGAGAAGATGGATTTGTTGAGGAGGATCCAATTTTTTTTGAGATGAGGTGAGGTATGGAATGGACCTAGATGGGCAGAGGAGAAAAAGAGTTGAGAGGTATGCAAGAAGAGTTGATATAAGTAGAAGAGAGAAAATCAAGGTGGAAAAGAATTAGCTAAGAGTGTGTGATGAGGAGTCAAGTCTAAGATGAAGAGAAAATGGATTGCACCATGTAGTAGTGCATAAGAGTATGATGTGATATATTGAAGAAAATATGAGGACAGGACCAAAATGAGGCATGGAATAAAGGATATGGTGTCCAGTGGGGATACCATTAGTGGTACTAGTAAGGTCCTAGGTGATGACGTCCACACCCTTTGGTTTTTGCAAAGAGTCGCAACCTTAGAGGAAGATGAATATTAGAGCAGTGGTGCAATAATAATAGGAGAGGATGACGCACCGAGCAGTAGTGCATTGTTCGGAGAGGAATATAGGATGAAAAGTTGTAATTCATGGATCAGACCGAAAGACAAAGCATAGATTTATAGTGTTCATATTGGACCGGAAGACATAACACACATTTTTGGTGCACATATAAGACAAGAAGGTAGAGAAAAGCATGTTGGTGCTTTAGATGAAGAGGAATATCGAGGCTTCCCTAGTGGTGGGGGAGACGAATAAAAAATAATATATGGTCTTTTGTAGCTAAAAGTAAACAACTCTTTGGGTCACCTTGCAAGAAGTTTCAGAAAAATATGGACTTACCCATGCTTTGTACCACCCCCCTTTCATGTTTTTAATCAAGAAGAACACATAGTATATAGTGAAGCAATTGGAGTTGAAGAGAGAGAGGAAGAAAATAGAAGCAAAGAGACAAGTGAAGAAGAAGTTGAAGTTTGCAATACTATACCTTGAGGAATAGTGGTGTGGAAAAATCAAACCCATAGAAATCAGAGAAGAGGAACTAGCTCAAGTTTGAAGATGTAAAATCAAGACAGTTCCCTAAGACTACCTACGTTCCATGGAATAGGTAAGGATGATGCATATCAACACTGGTTTTCATGTGAAGCAATCTGGTCTATGAAGAGAATCCCAGAAAAATAAATCAAAATAATGCAGCTGGAGATCACATTTAGGGACAGAGCCTTGACGTGGTATATGAAATATAAGGCTATTGCACCAATGGGATGTGCGAGGTCCCTAACTGAGATTAAGAAGTATATACTTAGGGAGTTTTAGAAAACTAAGTCAGAATTCCATTGTATTATAGATATAAAAGAGATCAAGTACAAGGAAGGAAAGATCGTATGGAATTATGGTGAGCAGTTTAAAATTTTATTGGAAAGGTTGACATTCCAAATGCAGGATGTGCAACATAGGGAATGGTTTATTTCAAGGTTGATTCCCCATATCTGATTTTATGTCACCCAACAAAAGGTGACGACTCAAGCGGAGGAGGTAGAAATTTCCATGAGCCTGGAAGCTACGCTGAGATGGGCAGAGACGTCTGCGGGTTTGACAAAGGTGAAGTCACGCCAATCCAATTTGATGATGCAATTGTGAGATATGGATAAGATGAAGGTTGTGTGTAAGAATGTATGGTGTACCACTAGTCACTCAGAAGGGAAACAAAGAGATGAATTCCATGTCTTGCCAAATTATGTGGCAACGAGCACACCCAATCCATTTCCTTCTAGGTAGATGGAATGGTGTGAAATTTATAGACAGTGGGGCCATGTTCCACCTTGTTTCCCAACCTTGTAAAAGTACTGGATGATGACTCACACTCCATTATGTGATTTCTATAAATCCACTGGGTATGATGTCAAAAGTTGTTGCACTCTAGTTAATACAAGATAATACCCGTGATGCATTCTAGGTGCAAGAGGAGCATAAAGGTGGTGAGCATGCTAATGCGGAAAGAGGAAGATACCAAGGAGGTCCTCAAGGTGGATTGGGCGCGGTCAAGACCGAAGATATGATGAAGGGGAAGGTAGACCACCCATATGTTTTAATTGTGCATATCTTGTTCATGTATCAAGATTTTGTACGAAACTTCATGTGCTTTGTGAATAATGCTATAGTCCTGAGCATGTCACTGAATGTTGTCCCAACTTGGTGAAAAAATGGGAGGACAAAAATACCAATTGCAATATGGTACATGTGGAGTTGTGCAAGAATAATAATAATAATTAGGAGGAGGATGTCGAAGTTTTCAGTAATTTGGTTGTCATTGATGTCAACCCTTGGAGAAATCTAGAATCCCCAGAGGTGTGGTCATGAATCATCAATTTGTTTGAGGAAAACCATGATGAAGGATAATGAAAATTGATGTAAAACCCTCATAGATGGATAGTCCTCATGATTTCGTTTCCAATGGTAGGTGGTAGGCCATGTGGTTCCTCATGATTTAGGATATATGACCTCTTGAATTTGAAAGCCCTGAAGAATGGTTAAGAAGCCCCTAAATAGTTGCAACAAGAAGTTACAAGTCCTTAATTAAAGGGTAAAGAAGTTGTAACAAGAAATAATGAGTTGACCTTGAAATTTAAGAAGTCCCTAAACGGTTGCAACAAGAAGTTACAAGTCATTAATTAAAGGGTAAAATAGTTGTAACAAGAAATAATGAGTTGACTCTAAAATCAGGAAAAAGGGTAAAACAATCATTAATTAAAGGGTAAAATAGTCATAAAAATAAATAATTGGTTGACCCTAAAATCAGGAAAAAAGGGTAAAACAGTTACAAGTTAGCCTCAAAATAAGTCACTTGAAAAGTATAAATACACATCAAGAGTCTCTAATTGATCTATTGGCAAATCTGAGGTAGCAAGGCTGAGGTAAAGAAAAGGGGATGCTTGTTCCAGGTTGGAGCAAGGTATGATGATGTAGGAAGGTTGTTACGGGATCTGAGGTATGTCTGTAAACGTGATTTTGATTTTTATATCGTGATGCTATGAAACATGCTTGAGGCATGTCTTGAGGATGTTTGGAATATGCTTGTGGCATATTTTGGATGTATTGGCACATATATTTTGCATATGGTTGAGGTATATTCTGGATAATTAGGTACATGGTTTGAGGCATGTAATGGCATGTTGTTTGAGGAATATCTTTGATGTTTTAGCACATACTAGAGGCATATTTTTGGTACATTGTTAGAAGCACATCTTCATGAATTTGTTCATATGGTTTGGAGACATTATTGGCGATCTTGGCATGAGCTATATATGGTTATAAGTTTGATCTAGTGATAGTGACAGAAGAAGTGACAGGTTGATCTCTCAGTGACTGGTTGTTTATTAGTGACATTTTCAATGACGAGTTGAGTCTACATTTATATTTTAGGGAGGTAGGAGAGGGAAGGGAAAGGGGGTCGTAGCCTCCTTTCGATTGGAGTCGGAGAACACAGGGAGTTGGATCCTCCTTCAGGTTGGAGCCTATAAACTAGGGGGTTGGAGCCTCCTTCTAGTTATAGTTGGATAATTTAGGGAGTTTTAGCTTCCTTCAGATTGGATCCCATAAATAGGGGGTTGGATCCTCCTTCTAGTTGGTGCTAGAGAATTCAGAATTTGGTGCTTCTTATGAATGTAATATTTCATATATATAATAAATCATTATGTAGTTTTCTACCATTTGGGTTTCCACAAAAAATCACTTTGGCACTGTGTATGATGTGATATATTTTTTAATGGTACTTGTTATGGTTATATGTTGATGAAATGCTAAATGAAGGAATAAGTGATAAATTTTTATATTTTGGTTAAAAGTGGTAAAAATTTCACAATATTGATTCACCCCCCCTCTTAGTATTCCAACAATTGGTATCAAAGAAGGTCCTTCAAAAAACAGTCTAATCACTGGAAGGAAGATCATAGAGTATGCTAATATTGGAATACCACAGGTTGATGAACAAAACTATTCCTTCTGGAGAAGAAAGATGAAAACCTATTTACAAGCATAGGGATTTTATTTCTGGAAAGCAATAGTAAATAGATACACTACACCTACCACTCCTCTAATAGATAAGGATGGAAAGAAACTCAGTGAAAACAATTTAAGGGATAAAAATGTTATTTTCAATGGCCTCATTGATACAGTGTATGTCAAGGTTATGCATTGTGACTCTGCAAACGATATTTGGGACAAACTTCAAAATATTTACAAAGGAGATTCCAAAGTCAAAGGAGCCAAGCTTCAAACTTACAGAGGTCAATTTAAACAACTGAAGATGAAGTAATATTAAGACAATGTAGCTTAATTTCTGTGAGTTGATGAAATAGTGAATGTTATTAAAGGTTTCGGAGAAGAAATTAAAGAACCAGTCATTTTGCAAAAGGTACTAAGGTCTCTACCAATGAGATTTGATCCTAAGATTTCAGTCCTAGAATAAAGGGAAGATATTTCTATGTTGAGCATGTACGAGTTACATGGAATCCTTATAGCCTATGAAATGAGAATAGATAAGGATAATCCATCCAGGAAGGAAACATTTTTCAAGGCATCCAAGAAGACAAAACAAAAGAAGCATATTTCCAAGAAGTCCTCATGCCTTCAGAATATTTAATCATCGAGAAGGAAATGGCAGAATATATGACCGTGATCAGCTAAGGCGTGAATTTAGAAGGACTAGATCACAAAGAGGATTATTTTCTTCCAGGTATCAAATTTTCTTTTTGGTCATTGTTTTACATGTAATAACTTTGGACATAAAGTTGTGAATTGCAGATGCTTATGTGGCCCCCCACAATATTGAATGTTACAAATGCCACAACTATGGACACATACCTAAGAACTGCAGAAGTGTGATGGAGTCTTTCATGAAGGAAAACATTGATTTTCAAATACAAGAAGGATTGGAGAAGAAAAGAAAAGAAAAAAGAGCAGGTAAATGAAGAACAGGTCCTAGAGATCGTACTCATAGGATTTGTAGTAGCACAAGATCATGATGAATCTTCAAGCCAAGAGGAAGATGTCAAAATTCAAAAGGGTGACGAAGAGAAGATGTTATAATTTAGGAAGGCAATGAATCTATGAGAGAAAAGGAAGATGTCTCAACATCAGAGCAGTATGAAGTATTCTTCTAATCCATTCGGCTTGAAGACTCCTAGTAATGTGAATGATGAATAGGGGGAGTCTAAGAAGCAACAGATGGGTCAAAATTGTATGCAGCCAAGTAGAAAAATCATGGATAGTTTTATGACATATGGATAGAGATGGATTCATGAGATATTTGGAAGGTATAAACAGATATATGATAGTGGATGAAAGCATATTGACAGGTGGAATTAGTCATTCATAGGAAGACAAGTAGTAAAAGGAACAGAAAGACAGAGGAAGAGAAACCATCAGTAGAATATATATAATTAGAGTGAAATTGTTGAATGATGTGGTAATTGATGTCTAAGAAGTAAACATGACAATCCATAAATATTTAATTCAAGTAAATTTCAATTATTTTTATATATGTCAGTGAATTACAAGAAGAAGCACCAATGGACAAGAAGCATCGAAAGAGAGAAAACAAGTTCAATCAGCCCCACATTGATCTACATGGAATCTTGTAGAGAAATCAAGGGGATATAAATCATCAGAGAAAGAGATTAGGAAAGAAAGATTAGAAGTGTGAAGACAGGGGGAGACATACCGACAAGGGGAGTTGTCATTTTTTCCCATGATATCAAAGGGGGAGAAAGATAAATATTAGAAGCATGAAGATAGGGGGATCATCCCCAAGGGGAGATACCCTTTTCCATTGATGTTAAAGGGGGAGAGAAAAATCAAAAGAGATAGATGAGGAGAGATGGTCACAGGGGGAGTATGAGTGTTGGAGCATGAGTGTTTCCATCAATGATAAAGGGGGATATTGTTGGTAAGTTGGTTGGCATTGATGTCAACCCTTGGGGAAGTCCAGAAGCCCTAGAGGTGTGGTCATGAAGCCCAAATGTTTTTTAGGAAAATGAGGATGAAGGATAGTGAAAATGCATGTAAAACCATTATAGATGGATATTCATCATCATGTTGTTTCCAGCGGTAGGTGGTGCGAAATGTGGTTCCTCACGGTTGAGGAGATATTCCCTCTTGAAGTTGAAATCCCCAAGAATGGTTAAGAAGTCCTTAAACAGTTACTAGAAGAATTTACAAGTCACTAATTAAAGGGTAAAGTGGTTGTAATAAGAAATAATGAATTGACCCTAAAAGTTAAGAAGTCCCTAAACAGTTGCAACAAGAAGTTACAAGTTATTAATTAAAGGGTTAAACAATTGTAACAAGAAATAATGAGTTGACCCTAAAATCAGAAAAAAGGGTAAAATAGTCATTAATTAAAGGGTAAAAAAGTCATAACAAGAAATAATGATTTGACCCTAAAATCGGGAAAAGGGGTAAAATGGTTACAAGTTATCTCCAAAAGAAGTCACTTGAAAAGTATAAATACACATCAAGAGTCTCTCATTCATACACAAGTTCATTGAATATATGTCTAGTGAACACTTGATCTATTGAAAAATATGAGGTAGTGAGCCTAAGGTAAAGCAAAGAGGATGTTTGCTCCAGGTTATAGCAATGTTTGATGATGCAACAAGGTTGTTAGAGGATCTGAGGTATGTTTGTATACATGATCTTGATTGTTATATATTTATGCTATGACACATGCTTGAGGCATGTATTGGGGATGTTTAGCATATGATTGAGGCATATTTTGGATGTATTGGAACATTCATGTGGCACATGGTTGAGTTATATTCTGGATACTTGGGTACACGGTTTAAGGCATGTACTGGAATATTGTTTGAGGAATATATTTTATGTTTTAGCACATAATAGAGGCATATTTTTGGTACATTGTTAGATGCACATCTTGGTGAGTTTGGTAATATGGTTTGGAGACATTCTTGGGGACCTTGGCATGAGCTATATATGGTTATAAGTTTGATCGAATGACAGTGACATAGGTAGTGATAGGTTTATGTATCAGTGACAAGTTGTTTATCAGTGATAGTTTCAGTGATAGGTTGAGTCTACATTTACATTTCAGGGAGGCAGGATTGGGCAAGGAAAGGGGGTCGTAGCCTCCTTCTAGTTGGAGCCAAAGAACACAGGGAGTTCGAGCTTCCTTAAGGTTGGACCCTACAAACTAGGGGGCTCAATCCTCCTTCCAATTGTAGTTGGATTTCAAGGAGTTGTAGCTTCCTTTAGGTTGGAGCTGGTAAATAGGGGGTTGGAGCCTCCTTCCAGTTGGTGCTAGAAAATTTGGAAGTTGGTGCTTCCTATGAATGTACTATTTGATATATATAAGATAGAATTATGTTTTTTTATCCCATTTGGGCTTCCATGTAAAATATATTTGGCATTATGTATGATGTGATATATTGTTGAATGGTATGAACTGAGAATAAATAATATGAATAACAATGTGCGGAGTAATTGCAATGCACAGTGCGCACATAGGTCTTACATGAACTGGGTCGCAAGGAAGAATCTGAAGACCAAGTAAGTTCTTTGTTGTGCTGCTATTTGCAAATGTTGAATGATCCAGAAGCTACAAGTAAGTTGACTCAGATGTTAGCTACTTGCATGAAAGAAAAAGGAGTGGAGGCTACCATATCCACTCCTCTTCCAAAACGATATGTATGTCAGGTCAGCAAGAAAAAGTGCATTGGTTGAGAATTTAAGATGACAAAAAAGCTTGGTGGCTATGACATGGTTGGAATCATGTTGGATCTGGATTCCGACATGAATATTTTGTCGAATAAATCCTAGGAGGTGATGGGTAAATTGAAGTTGGTTTGGTCACCCATCCAGCTTCACTTGGACAATAGATACAAGATCTACTCAATAGATCATTTGGAGAAGGTGGAAGTGAACATAGAAGGAGTAAAAACAAAGGTCGACTTTGAGGTCATAGAGATTATGGATGAATCTAATCCATATCCTATCTTATTGGCTATTGACTAGGCCTTTCATAATAATGTGGTGTTATCCTACATGTGGTTGCACCATTAAATCCATATGAAGGTGATCGATATAATGATCCCATAGATGAGGGTCCATGGAGCTCAATCATTGAAAATATCTATAATATCATCGACCATAGAGAAGACTACATCAACCACACCGCAAATGGAGGGTTAATTTCAAGGAGTGTTGAGTCTTATGAAATGGATTTTAAGGATTCCCTTGATAGATGAAAAAACAAGCTCTATGAGGTATCAACAAGGTGGTGTGCGCAAGTATCTATATAGGTATGTGGGGAATAATTTGTCTCATATTGATGCGATGGATTAGAACCAATGGACACATTTATTACATGGATAAAAAACATTCCCAAGCATTAGAAGGATTTTTCACTTAACACAATACTCCTAGGAATTCCTATGTGCTAGTAGTTTTCCCATTGAGAGCCTTATTGTGCATGCGAATATTTCAAAGCATCCATGCGAGAAAATTTTTGACCATATGTCGAAATTCATCAATACATGTGTTCTTGTGAAAGGAACTAGATAGTTGAGAAATGACGCAAAGCGTGTGGTTAGTATATGAATGTCCATTGTAGGCTCCCCGAGAAACATTATATATCCTTAATTCCTGAATTCTAGACTATGAAAAATAGGTGAAAATAAAAAATCATGATAATGTTTTACCTTCACACCTATTCCCCAACCCCATTGAGAACATAGACGACTCCAACATAACTATTGAAGAAATGGTTAGCCAATGGATCCTACCAGAACTAGCTCAGCCTAATATTTTACCTCTCGTGCGGAAAATAACTAGCCATGCCTACATGCGGATACGTAGTGACGCACCTGGGGTTGCTCAATCCCTATAAGCCACTAATCAATTCCCTTTGGGGTGCATAGAACCATGCCCTACACCTCTAGTGAGTAAATTCACACATGGGTATTGTCGTCTACATCTTTATTAATTTTGAAGATATGATGGTGGAAAAATATTGGAAATCTTAGTGGTTGAGGTGACATGTAGTCCTCACACGTCTACTTCACCTAATTTCAAGAATGATGGCTCATTAACACCATTGTAAAGAGGACGATTTCCATGTTTCAAGAAAAAAAAATGGAAGTTACTTGTAGAAATGAACGCACAAATCGACATTAATGTGATTATGATACAATAACCCTCAGTATGTTGACTCTAACAACCAAATTGGGGTAGGGTACCATCTAACTCAAAGAAAATATGGGACAATGATTTCACATGCGTGAATAGCCAAGTGTCATCATGGCTCCATTCGGTTAAAAACCACCCTCACCTTCCACTCCCTCACTGATTTTCTTTGTGTTGCATATACTCCTTCACTACTGCAACACATACCTTCATTGATCCCCACATCCCAGTCCGCAAAAAGTCTCCAACACCATTACCACCAATTATGGTATGGCTTCATCAAGCAAAGCTAAATCTCAAACAAATTCTAAGGTAGTGAAATAACTAAATCCTCTTAATCTTGTACTTCCTTGCAGATTCCTACTTGAAGGCCTTCCATTCACAAAATTACCCTTGCTCATCTATGTTGATTATAATGTACGTGACCCCCACCATTTCCCTAAATGTCATGTCAATAGATACATAGAGGTCATCTAGCATGACGATGTCATTGATAAAATGGAAATACAAGAATGGGCACGACCCTTGAATCACTCCAAGATCCTATCTCTTATTAAATGTCCACACTTCAATCAGGCCTAGGCCGTGCAGTCATGTGTTTGCTTCCTCCTCACCATAGTACAAGAGGGATACCTTTGGTTGGACTAGTTGTATCTCATCAACCAGGCCATTATAAACAGAGTCTTTGGTCTGCCACTTCCAGAAAAAATCCAACCAATACTCTTAAGGAAGAGGATGCACCACTCGAGATGGTGTATTATGAATATGACACATAGAGAGGAAAACATGACGTTATCATCCCTACAATAAATGATTCAGTGGTCAGGTTTGCAACTTATATTCTTGCATGCAAGCTTATTCGCAAGTGTTGAAAGGAAGAATGTCAAATCAGGGTCATTCTCTTTGTTGAGAATTTCACTGAAGGGCATCATATGGATTGGGCCCCTTACCTACATACACTAACTACCCAAAATCTCAGGATGAGGGGAAGTAATTCATTACAGTTGGGTCCTTTAATTGTTGGCATGGAACTTTGGAAGCCACACCCTGGATTTGAAATCAATATGGTGACTACCCCTTCATTTCTCACTCCCTGGTTCTTATTTATCCAGCATTCCAAGGAGGCCAAGAAAGAGGATGCCATTTATAAATCATTCAAGAAAGGGTAATCCCAGTTGATCAATGTGTTTGTTGAGAAAGTATGCATTCCATCCCACATCTTCAATAGTTATGAACATCATATTCAATTTACATGTAACTTCCATAATGTGGTCATCTTTCCCCATGAAGCTACAGGAAAAACTAAAGTCATTCTTCCCTTATGTATTATGGAGAGAGATATTATTGTGAGAGTTGAATAGTGGCTGACCCAAGACCATCCTCCCTCCTCAGATATACAATATGAATTTGAAATCGGGACAAATAATTCTCAAGGTCAGTTAGATATTGCAACTGAGGAAGATAAGATAGCAACGACGCCCATGAATACGAAATATCCCCACTCCACTACATTTTTTTAGAACGTGACTGGTTCTAATGCTAACAATTCCATGACCAAAAAGAGAAACTGATTGTCCAAGAATCAGACCCCAACTTAGATAAGTATTGAATCTAGGTATGAACGTGATCCTTCACCTCCACTGTGTCCAACCCCAATTGTAGAAGAAGCCACCTTTCCTGCATCTTCGTCCAAGCCCTAATCTGGAGCCAATAAATGTCAGCGTATAGCATCCCATAAGAAAACTTAGGATGGTTCTCCCATTCAAAGTTGGTAGATTTCAAAATTGATGAAATGTATTTGTGTGTAGTTAGCCAGACAACAAGCCTCCCACAACAACATGGTCGGGAAGATTCATATTCTGGGCCAATATTTTTCTCTTCCCTACTTACCAGAATCTCAATATACAACTAATACAACACTCAAGTTTATGGGAGCCATTCATCACCAATTTCTTAGTGTCAATCCACTCACGGTCATCCCTAAGTTCTCAATGTTGATCCACTTGTGATCATCCCTAAGTTTTCAATGTACAGTGGTCCATTGCCTCCCAAATACCTCCCCACTGTAATTATTTCCATTGCCACGAGAACGAAGGATATCACTATGGTTAGGGTTGGGATACAAAATATACGAGAGTTAATCACTTTGATATCCGATACGGCCCTGGTCTAGTATAGTTATCTCTCCAATGTACACATTTTTGTGAGCCCCCTCATATAGAAACTCAATATCACAAACCTAACCACCTCTCAAGTCATAGCCACAGAAAATGAGCAAACTATTCAAATTTCAAAGGATGTCCAGGTCCAATTCAATGAGCCCAAGTGTCAGTATAAGGAATTCGTGGAGGAAGTCAAAAGTGTTGCACCATTTGATGTGAAGGTCATTCCATAAATAATTTACCTCGAGAATGATCCAAGTAATAGTGGTGGGGTCATGTTAGCACCCAAATTTTTGGATTCATTTTTACGTGCACACACAAACAAAGTTGTGTGTGCTCATTCCGTAGCTTTTCACATACCTAAGGAAATGTGCGAGGATTGACAAAGAGTGCATGCTAGACCGAGTTTTGACAGTGTGCAACAAGCCTAAAATATTATTGAACACATGTTGATCCCATTTTTAATTTGTACCCAAAACCAAGAAGATGTATGTCATAATCAAGAAAAGAATCATTGGGAAAGCCCCTCGAATGATTACTGCCAGCAGCACAAGGGATCATGGAGATGACAAAATATGAGATGGAAGGGCAGTTAACATTGCCCTGATTCTTGAAGTTTACATGGACTGCAAGTAGGTGCCAAAAGTCTAGGAGGAATTGTTTTCATTTGAACAAGTGGAGCAGAGAAGAAAGAGACTACACTCATGAGCAAAGCCAGCTATTAAAGAAAGCAGTAATATCATAAATGAGACTAGCTAGATGTTTATGAGAGATATTCGTTGAGTCCTTAATATTGATCTCACTATGATCCTGTTTTTATATTGTAATTCTTTTGAATATACTTTTTTTTTCTGTTATATCTCTGAATTTTGAGAAAAGGCACATTGCGTAGTTTGTTGTAATTCTGAGGATTTATATAGAGGAGATATGAAGTTCTATGGTTGTCATATGTATCTATTTTACACAGTGTATACCCCTATTGTGATTGGATGAATCTAGTAATAAATATGTGATGATTCTTATCTATTATGTGTCGATCATATATGAATCGAATATGTGTGTGTATTTTTTTACTTCTTCATACTAATAATTTGCCAGATATGACTCGTATGGGTACCAATCCCGATGAATCATAGTATATTTATCCTTCATCCATGTCACAAGACCGTATGGTCTTTGTGATCCTATCTACATCTCGAGTGACACCTTCCTCTTCCTTGGTCGAGGATTGATATGTCAACGCTTTGGGTTTTTTGTTAGACAATTCTGGATGAACCCTGGGTATAAACTCCCCAATGTTAAGCAGGACGTGCATTGCCCTGACATTGTAACCTAACTTCAAGAACCAGGGCAATGTTAATGTCGAACCTAAAAATAGCCGAGGCACTTGATAGTCCAACTGGTACTATCGTGAATTCATAATGCCCATATCTTGTCTTAAATTTTGTATTGTTGATGTCTTCTTCATTTAACCTCACTTGATGATAATCTAATCTCAAGTCAATCTTGGAAAATATTATTTTACATTTCAGTTGATCAAATGAATCATCAATTCTTGGTAAAGGATATTTTTTTTTTATGGTGACCTTATTTAATTACCTAAAATCAATAAACATGATTAAGGTTCCATCTTTATTCTTTACAAAAAGAACTAGGGAACCCCAAGGTGACACACTTGGGCATATATACCCATTCTTGAACAACTCTTTGAGATGCATATACAACTCTTTCAACTATGGTGTGCCCATTCTATAAAGTGTCTTGTACATTGGGGTAGCTCCTAGCACCAAATCAATAGAGAAATAAATGTCTTTCTTTGGTGGAAGTCCTAGGATTTCTCCAAAAACATCTTCAAAATCCCTTAGGACTGGATGGTCTTCAACACTTTCCACTTTATATTTTCATACCTCTTCCATATGGGTTGAAAAAATCTAACATCCCTTCCTAAAACTCTTTTTCAATTGTATAGCTAAAATTTCTCTAACATCTACAACTCTTGGAATTCCTTGAACCTTTCCTTGTTTCCATTCTTCATCAAGATATGTGATTGTTTTGTTGTAATAGTCTAGGACAACATGCTCTTTTTCCAACTAATCCATGCCAATTAAACAATCTTATGAACCCAATGGTATGATGTTCATATCTACTTTTGTGATGAATCTATTCATGTCTATTGGACAATCTTTAAATATTCATTGACTTTCCTCTTATCCCTTGTGGTTAATTGAACTAACCAAGATTTCTTATGCTTACTCCTTTTCAAGTGAAATATTTCAACAATGTCAGATTTTATGTAACTATGGATAACTCCAGAATCAATTAAAATTTCTATGGGATGGTTATCAATCCTACCTTCTACTTCAAACATAGGGGATTGATATTCTACTTGCTTGTTTTCCAGGGATGCATAAGTCCTTCGCATGTTTCCTCCCATGTATTCCATTGTTTCAACCTCTTGAATTTTGTGAGCAATCCTCATTATTTTTCCTCTGTAAGGGCAGTCCCTATATAAGTGATTTCCCTCATATCCTCAACATTGTAGAGATTGTTTCCTTGGCCTTTTCCCAAATTAATATGAAGTCTTGTGCTCATTTTGGATTGACTGACCTTTCTAATTTGCTTAGGGATTATTCTTGAAAAAGGGTGGCATAAAACCTTCCTTCCTTTGATCATTTTCACCCTTCATATTGTCATTCCAAGTTTTTTGGAAAATTGGTCTTCTTCTACTATGCTCATAAAGATTTTTTTCTCTCCTTATGGATTCCCCCAAAGTTCTAGCCTTATCATATTGTATCTTTTCACTATAGAAGGAAGGTAACCCACTCAGAAACCTTTGGATTTTGACCTTCTCATCCTTTATGAAGTCAACATACTTCAACAATTCAAAGAACCTCTTCTCATATTCATCCATTCTCATTCTTCCCAACATGCGTTCAAAGAACTCTTTCATATTCCTTTCATAGTATTGCTTAGATACATATTTCTCTTGGAAACATCCTTTGAACTGCCTCCATGAGATCCTCCTTGTTAAACAACACAGGTATTCCAACAGAGGACGAACACCTTCAGTAACCACTCACATAACCAAATCAAAGATCAACACACCGATGTTTTCACGTGGAAAAACCCCTACGGGGAAACATCCACATCCCCAAACAACATGACCACTTGGAGCAGTTTATTAAAGCAAAGAAAAATATTACAGAGATATTTTACAAGAGAGTTTCTCACAATCGATCATCGGCAAATGACCCTCCATGCTCTTTAAATAAAGATCATGGACCAATCGGGTGTTAAGCCACAGATCAATGGTCGTTAAGATCGAGGAGAGTATGAACCATCGGATCACTCTATGTCGGGAACATATCATGGCCGTCGGATTTCCTAACTACAAATGCATACTAAAGAAACACACTAGAAAACACACTTTTACCTAACGACACAATAGACCAAGTAGATCTTACTAACTCCTAAGTGTCTAAATATCCTAACACCCCCCCTTAAGAACAACTTGGGATAGGATTGAAGGATTTACAATAGTGACACAATAGGAGAAGGAAGGAGGCATTAGAGCCTATCACCCCTTAATGACAACTTCCTAAACTCGTAACATAGATCAAAGTTTGGAAAACTTCTCTTTTGTAAGAGACTTTGTGAAAATGTCTGCAACTTGATCTTCTGTAGAGAAAAAGAGAACTTCAATAACTTGATCATGAATGAGATTTCTGATGAAGTGCATGTGTAGCTTGACATGTTTTCTACGTTGATGTTGAACTGGGTATTTGGCGAGCTTGATGGCACTATGATACCATGTTCGACAACACATGTATTCCAACAGAGGATGGACACCTTCAGTAACCAGTCACATAACCAGATCAAAGATCAACACACCGATGTTTTCACGTGGTTTGTCACTCCTATTATCCCACTTGGCTTTCTTATCAGCATCAGTGGGTTATTTTTCCTTTCCCAAGGTAATCCGGTATAAGCCTTTACTTCTTAATAAATCTTCCATATGAGATTTCCATTGGAAGTAGTTGTTGTCGGTAAGCAAGATAGTACTTGTAGAATCCATATTAAATATGTAGATAATGTGGATTTAAAAACTGAAAATGAGGATCTAGATGGAAAGAGATCGAAAAGTTATGCGGTTTTAAAAAAAATGGCACTGAAAACGGACTTTCGATATTAGAGTTATGCTCTTCTTAAAAAAGGCACAATCGGTAACCAAATGACCACGTGATTGTGTAAGTTGCTTTATGAAGTGGCCCACTTTTATAAAGAGAAGCGGGGATCAGTTTTACAATGAAGTTAATTTATAACAGAAAAGTTGCATGCAAAATAAATAACTCTAAAATAAAATATTAAAGCTACTTATAGTGATTCACTTTTATACTTGAAGTGAAATACACTTTACAATTTTAGCATGAACTTTTTCAAAAAAAGTAACAAAACAGAGACTTGAACTCAAGACCTCTTACTTAATAAGGAAACTTTTAACCAAATGATCTAGCAAAACATATTGTAATGTTTAGAAGGAGGATTGGGGATGTTGTTGTTTTTGTTGTTGTGGGAGATGGCATTGGAGAGCGTGCTAAAAAAAAACTCTTTTCACACAAGAAAAAAATTTCGCTTTTCGATGACAACAAGGGTTAGATATCGGTTAGCTTACCCGGAAGATGCACATTTTCCTATTTGTTTCTGATTTTCCAAGATTGCACAGGGCACGGAGCAAAGAGAATACGAAGATCTAAAATAATTGCAACCCAGAAATAAATAAAACAAAACCAAAATACTACTCTGCAAAAAATTTTAAAAATGCGTATTCAAGCTTTATACCTTCAGATCTGACTGTAATGGTCGTATATTAGGCAAATGAAAAATGTTCCTGACTGAAACAAGCGCTCTGGATGCAATGGAACAATCCTTTCGGCCCATAAATGTACAGAAATGATAGAAAGTGGAGATGAGGCAACTCGGCTTCACGATCTCGATCTTCAACAAGAGCGGGTCTTCAAACAGGCTCTGATACCATGTTCGACAACACAGGTATTCCAACAGAGGACGAAAACCTTCAGTAACCACTCACATAACCAGATCAAATATCAACACACCAATGTTTTCATGTGGTAAAACCTCTATGGGGAAACATCCACAGCCCCAGCCAATGCGACCACTTGGAGCAGTTTATTAATGCAAAGAAAAATATTACAGAGAGATTTTACAAGAGAGTTTCTCACAATCGATCATCGATAAATGAGCCTCCGTGCTCTTTAAATAGAGATCATGGACCAATCGGGTGTTAATCCACGGATCAATGGTCGTTAAGATCGAGGAGAGTATGAACCGTCAAATCACTCTATGTCGGGAACATATCGTGACCGTCAGATTTCCTAACTACAAATGCATATTAATGCATACTAAAGAAACACACTAGAAAACACACTTTTACCTAACGACACAATAGACCAAGTAGATCTTACTAACTCCTAAGTGTCTAAATATCCTAGCAATCCTCTCATCAAGGTGTTTCTCTTGCTTAAGTTGATCCCACCACATGGTTTACTCTCCTTGCAAAACATAGTTACCAACTTAACGAGAACTCTACAGAGTTCTCGTTTTTGGGGGGGGTCACATTTTTTACCTTGTTTTGAAAAGTTGTGCTACTAGTAGCACCCCCCCTCCCTTTTTAGGTTGTTTTTTTATATTTTAAATCTTCTTATCCACATTATTTTTTAAAATGCTTCTTTTTTCATCTATTTTCAAATTGTTCTAATTTTTTTTTCTTAATGGTGTTTTTAATCTATTTTTAATTTTTTCTATTTTTTCTTTTTCTTTTTTTGGGGGGGGCAGGGTTCAATGGTGTTTTTAATCATATTTTCATGCTTTATCCAATGCCAAAACTATTGTACACCATTTATTTTTTTTATATTAATATTTTTCATATAATTATGTGCCCTTAATTAATATCTGGTTCCACACATTTTAAATATACTGGTAAATATATTTTTAACACATGTTTTACCTTTACTTCAATAGATAGAAAATAATTATAGTTAAATAACACTATTTTTAAATATTTAGCAAAAAAGTATATATATATATATATATAGAGAGAGAGAGAGAGAGAGAGAGAGAGAGAGAGAGAGAGAGAGAAATTAAAAACTCAAAAAACAAAAAGAATTGAAATTAAAAAAATATTACAAAACAAATTTATATTAAAAAAAAGATTAAAGAAAGGTGAAAAAAATAAAAAAAAAATAAAAACATATATAAAAAAAACTCAAATTAAAAAACTTAAAATAAAAACTTTAATACAAAATTTAAAAAAAATTAACGAGAATACTTTTTAAAAACCTTAAAATTAGAACCAAATATATTAAAATTTATATAAAAAAAAAAAACTTGTTTTTTTTAAGTTGAAATGAAAAAAATTCATAATTTTTTTTTTTAATTAAAGAAAAAAAAAATATATATATATATATATATTGTTTTATGGGGAAATTTTATATTTCTTTTTA
>ML784204.1:86149-110785 GCA_009831015.1 Picea engelmannii | reverse complement strand
GTTTGGGATAACCACTGACCAATTGATACCATGTATCTGATGGTTTTTGGATAACCACTAACCAATCTTGACACTTTTAGGTGTCCAACAACATCCCAATGTATAATGTGTATGATTCAATTGCAATTCATTGAACCATAATCTTGCCAAATTCTGTTATCTCTGGAAAATCTCAGAATGTAATCATGTGAACCAGGATGCATGCAAATTTTTTACTTAATGTAAACTCCAATATGATGAGAGCGAACCAAGAGAAGTGTATCAGCTTCTAGTCTGACACATCCCTGAAAATGCCTAACAACTCAATCGTGTGCCAAGATGCAATGCAGAAGGATCCTCTTGTCCTTTGCCAGGTCGAATGACCATCTATGTGAACCAAACATTCACATCATTGCTCTCAAAATCAAAATCAAACATCCCAATTATGTATGATTCAACTTAAACTTATTGAGCCATAATTCTGCAAAAGTCTGTCATCTACAGACCGCAATTTCCCATTTGGCAAATTTCATGCCCATCTGGCATACTTGATGTTTGTTGTTGTTGAAATTTTTTGTCTAACAACCATCTTCAATTCCATCATCAATTCCCCCCTTTGTCAGCTGAAAGGAGAGACCAAAAGTGGTTTCATGAACCATCATCACTAGAATTTTGAAACTCCCCCCCTTAAGGTGCATGAGAGTTACATCATTGTACTCCCCCCTTCTAGGCTCAAGAGAGTACCATACTTGTTCCATTTGAATACAACACAAAGCGGGCATGTATAAAAAACCACATGTTATCTCATCTCATGAGGGCCATGCTCGAAAGCTACACCATAAGGGGACCACTTATGTGAGGTACAAAAATGTTATGTGATACAAGATTGGTCTTTACTCGAGATTGAATTCTACAGTAAGACTTATATAATCGCTTGGTTGTTGATGACCATTGCCAAGGATCAATCCACTCATAGTGAATCTTCAATCTTGCAGGTTTCTTCAGCGTTGAACATCTGTCTGAAGAATGGTTATTCTTACCACAATGTTGGCAAGGATGGAGATCAAAACACTAATTCTCCTTGTGACCAACTCGATTACAATGTTGGCACTTATTATTCTGATGTTGAACTTGAACAGGTGAAGTTGAATCTTCTTGAAGGAATCCAGCACTTTGGAACTTGATTGGTCTGGAATAATCAGGAATATGAAAGGCAACTTCCTTGTCATATCCAAGTCCTGTTCTATTCTTGTTGTAGATGATTTCTTCTCAAGGTCTGATGATGGGCTTGGAAAGAGTATTCTGAACCTGTTGCTTTGAAATCCATGGAAGTGGATTTATTGAATGTTGATGCATCATTGAAAGGTTTTCTTTACTGAAATCGAAAGAAAACTCTTGAAATGTAGGTTCATGAATAGTTTCAATTTCATCTGAAACTGATTCTAAAGTTGTATCAGAGTGTTGTTCCTTCACTGATTGTTGATCAAAAACATCATCATCATCATGATTGAGAGGGTTGTTCTGAACAAAAACTAGTTCAGAACACTTCACTGGCTGTTGATTTTTGAGATCAGTCAACTCATCATTCAATAATTGGGATAGAGATTGAAGAAGTCTAACTTTAGCTTGTGTCACTTGCAAACGAGTTAGCACTGATTGAAGAGTTGTTTTGTTCAATATCATTGTGTTGTCTTCAGTGGTGTTTATTAGAGTGTTCAATAACTCTAATAATTCGAGACTTCAAGCCATTTCAAAACACTAAAGGAGGTCTCCTTGTGCAGGTAGATCCTGATTACAATTTGACTCGACAGAAGAAGGTTTTTATTTGCAACTCACTCACTTGAATCGCTTAATTGAACTTCATGCTTGCTTTATTTTGTTTCACGCTTGCTTGTACTCGCTCGCTTGAAATTTTCTTGCTTTCTTCCAAGAAGTTGAGGTTGTCTGTTACCACCGAAAATGCATCCAAACTTTGATGTTTACAATGATTTGAATTTTAACCACTCGACCTATAGACTCAAGAATAGAATGATACAAGCAAGTTGTGGGTGTCGGGTTCAATCGAGAATGCACCCAAAAATTACAATAACTTAATTTGATTTGATTTGACACTTACAAAAAAACTTTTACAAGTAGTAAATGATTTGCAAATGTTGATGCTTAACAATGATTCATTTACTTGATTTTCCCTTTCAATGATTGATGTAGAATCATTGTTGAATGCTGATGTTGACAATTAAAATGCTTGAATGTTCTTCGTGGCTACTTGATTGCAGGTGTTTTGATTGCATGTGCTTGATTGTATGTGCATGAATGGTATTAATCATGTGCATTGATTGCATGTGCTTGATTGTATGTGCATGAATGGTATTAATCATGTGCATTGATTTCATTAACCTTATTTGTACTCCATGCATGTGTGATAATGTCAAAACTAGACATAAATCAGCTCATAAAACAACCATGAAAAAAATCACCAACACATAGCACACAAGGTGTACCTAAGATCCCCTTATTCAATTTCAGGCAGATCTAAGACATAGAGAAAAAGACTTCAATTTTATTATGAGTATCTCTTTTATGATCACAATACAAATATAAGCCTTCAATGGTGTTCACTTCCCATTTCAACTTATAAGAAGAACCTGATAACTCATATTTACAAAGTTTGGCAAGCACTAAGCCTACTAGCATTTTGCATATAAGTTTTCATAGGCAAAACATGGGTTTAAAAAATCCTTTTGTTTTACAAAAGAGAAACATGGTTTCTTCTCCAAATTCTTTTAAATCTTTGACAAAGTTATAATATGCCACTGCAACATTAAATCTATCAACCCACAAGAATTTATAATGGAACAATTATTTTACTTGTTATTCCAAAGATAATGGAAATTATCACCAAATCAAAGCAATTTCCTAAAAGAATTTTGATCCTCCTCAGATTGATCAAATCGTACTCTTGGAGGTTCATATCGTTGAAGATATTGAAGATTCTCATTGAATACTGATATCTGGATTGTGACAAGAAAAGTTCCAACTCGACCAAAATCCATGTTTCTATTGCCAAATTCTCACCTTCGATGTCAGAAACAACCTGAGCAATAACTCATTCTCCTTCTTCGTTGGCCAAGAATGCAATTAGTGGAACCATGTCTTCCACTCAAATTGATTTGGATCTTTAGAAGTGATTAGGTCGATCTGTTTCCTTTAGCATCGGTGGCATTGATAAAGTAGAATTTTTTTCCATGACGCTTCTAGTCCAGCCATGTGCTCTTGCATGAGAAAAATATTCAATCCCAATGACATACGTAGTCAAATCGCCACTGCAAATAAAACAAATGACACATGACTTAAGGAAAATCCTATTTGATCTTCAGTCTCCCTTATTGCTCTTGGGTTTATCATCACAATGTGTTTCCACCGCCTCTGGTTAGCTTGTAATTCTTCAAATTCTGGAGTTGGAATCACCATGCCGTTGCAGAATCAAGAACCAATTCTTGTTCGTACTCTCCTGTTGGATAATCTCCGCCAATTTCAGCAGAAGGCAACTGAATTAGTGAAATCCCTTCAAAATTTGCATTAAGATAATTCTTCTATATACAACTCAAATGGCCTTCGAACTTACAGATCTAAGTAAAACCCGTTCAAATATAGGAGAGGTTTCTGAAGCAAGAATATTGGAATTTTTTTAATCCGAGAATTGAGTTGTTTTTTTAATTTGAGTTTGTTATAGTTGAAGGCTCGCATGTAATTCTCTAAAAATACCATTTTAATTGTAGATTTTCGATCATCGTGTTTTACCCGACACTCTCCAAATCGCCTTCGAAATGATGTCTAACATTAAATTCAATGGAATTCCCACACAACCGTGGACAAATGTGGACAAAATCACCGAGCCTCATTGAAATAGAGATATCTAGCGAAAGTAATTAGAAAAGGGGTCAAGCACATGATTTAAACTAGCAAAATGGGTGGGTCAAGTTATTCACACCAGATTTGAAGTAAAAGTATCGGAAAGCCCTCGATAGAAGGTTTTTGCTCGCATTGGATACCCACATCTAGATCTTGAAAAAAAATGGTGAGTAAATCAAAATCTTCGAAGAGCTGAACTCTTCGAAGCAAGTTCTGTTCCACTGTTACATACCTTTCATTTGACAACAGATCAACATTTTCAATAGCAACGACCTTCTACAATGCAACCATAACTGTCCCCAGATATGTACTTGGCTTCTACTCCATGACCTCTGCGGTGGCTTAGGTCTCCTTCGGTAGTGATGAAAGCAACAGATCTGGGCGCCTCCAATCCAATTTCCTTGACGAAATCAAATAGATTTTACAAGTAGATTGCAAAATCATCCAACTCCAGGTCTAACATGCAAGTAGGTAACCACAACTCTCAACTGTGGGTCTCCACGCCATAATTACAAACAATTTTCAAAAGAATCGACCTCCAGGCCTATGCACCAGATCTACACACAGACTCTTCATATCAGGTTGTCCATGCAAGCTCTGATAACACATTCAGAGTGGATAACACTGGGAGGCCTCTGGCATTTAAAAGAGTGAAATTATTGTTGTAGAGGCGAATCAATTTGTTGTTGCAAACATTTCCTTCCAGAACAACGTGTATTTTCCTGATTCAATCTATAAATATAGAATTTAGCACTACCGGTAGATCATAGATCATCGGTCCCTAGCACATAAGAACAACAAGATGGCATCTTCAATGGCCTTTCATGGAACACTACCATGGAAAACTATCAATTGATAAAAAATATGCATAATAAATGCCACATGTACATGATCCTTGGCGCCATTTGTCTCTTCTATAGGATGTGTCTCGCACCTGTTCTCTTTTAGATTCTACGTCCAAGAGTATTTATTGTGGATTCCTACAGGTCTTGCAATGTGACCACGAAATTTCTGGATCGATTTTTCTCCAGGAGGATACAATACAAACCTGTGATTGTGATCTGGGATTTGTCACAACTATTATATATCAAATCACAGCCTCCTTGGTATCTAGAAAAATCCCACTTTGTCTTTGTCTTGGGAGAAGAGCCACACTACAACTAATTTTGATCATCTCAATATCTACAGAATGTTGGGGGTTTCCCCTCTTGTGGAGGAATTAATGGCATAATATGATTGATCAGGGTATGAGATAAATCAATGGTTTTTTTTTTTTTTTGAACCAGATCTAACAATGGATCTTTATCCTTCACAAATCTAAGCTCGATCTTAACATGGGAGAAGGGGTTTTTAAATGCTAAAAAAAAAAATTACTTCATACCTTCATCATAATGCATAGGCACATGGACTATTATGTGGGCAGATGTGTGCTACTGCTTACTTGAAATATGTCATTCCCTCTCCCACTATCTCGAATTTCCCCGCATCCTCGTGGTTGTATATGCATATGTGCTTCAATCAGCTTATGTGCCTCTTATCCTTGCGCTTCATCATTGGCTCTTTAATGACCTCCCATAAATTACTATCATGGAATGACTACCAGGCCCTTAAGACCATAAGAGCTCTAATACCAATTGATAAAACAACAACATGGCAGAAAAGGCTCACAAGCCAACACTTCATTATTCACTCCAATGTTACATATTTATAGTACAATGGGTGATGCCACCTCATAGAGAGATTTTCTCTAGATCCTAAAATCATGCATGATGACTAGGCTAGGCAATCTTAACTAACTCATTAGTCATCACTTGAGGATATATTACTAATATCCTAAATGAATAATACAAATATAGGTGACAATTTAGACTTAGTGATTGGTAAAGGTAATCCATAGGCTAACAACACCGAGCATATATTCTATTAATCAAATAAGCAATATCACAACTTACAGATGCAAACTAAAGAGATTTCCTTCTTTCAAGATCCTTGCCCAATCCTTGCAACCAAATATCCATAGTAACCTTGCTAGTTCTTTCTTCCCCCTTCCCATGGGAAATGGCTTGGCTCTTAAAGGGATCTAGGGATAAGGCCATATGGTTAATAGGATAAGATCCTCGTGCTCATAATGGAAGCCTTCTCCAGACTAAACCCCAAGAAATTAGAGGAAGGTCTCATCCATCGCGACCAAGTCCAGATATGGGAGCTTCTAGGCCCAGTCGCGACCTATGCACATAGTCATAGTGACTCTGTCGCAATGTGAAAGGCCAGTAAGGGCGACCAAACCTTTCGGTCACAGTGTTAATGAAGGACAAAAGTGACCGAAATGAAATTAGGCTAGAAACTCAAGGAGAAAGTGGTGAAAGTGGTTGAATTGGATAGGTGACCTCTTAGGAGAGTATGACTCCATGATTAGGGGTTTAATAATGCTATAACAACATAATTTTCCATTTTTCATCTTGTTACACATGCAAGCATTGTGATAGATGTACTATCGCCCTCTCTCACGCATATATAGGAATCAATCCCTATAATTTCAAAGGGACTATACACAACATTACAAAGTTGGGTGCCTACATATATTGATGTCTAGGCCTAACTCTTCTAATTTTCAAGGGAATATACATAGCATTATGGGACTAAGCATTATGATGAGTCAATTGGGCCTTCAACTATAGTATATGGATTTGGTACAAAGACAAGGGAGGTTGAAATAAGGAAGGATACTAGGAAAATTGGTGGTAGGGAAGCTATTGGATCAACTACAAAAGATGTTGTTTCTAGGTCTAGATCTTAAATTTGTTCAAGGTAAGAAATGGACTCTACTTTTTTTTGTTCTGCACCCGTTGATTATACTTGGGAAACTCTAACCATTGAGGAATCCCATGTTTTTATTAATTTTATTGGAGCTATTTAATGAGTAGTGGTGTGGATTTTTCTTTTTTTTAACATCACCTGAGAGCTATCCCATGAGTCATCACTATATATAGTTTGGAAAACTCCATTCGTATGGACCAATTTCTATGGTTAAGATTTGATTATAGCAGTTTTTAGATCTTATTGCCATTGTTTTAAAATCCTATGCCTATTGCAAGATTCATTTATACCATTTTCAAAGGAAAACATGGTTGGGTCAATAACATCACTCCTACAAATATATACAACTACAAAAAAACAACAACTTCCAATATCTCCAAAAAATCTATTTTACCTTTAGGAATTGAATCCCTCCCATGGTTGGTGTTTCTTTTCCTTGTGTCTAGTGTCATGGTCTATCATGGCCAACACTATCTTAGGATGCAAGGCTTTCCCCCACTAATAGGGGGGTTCCTTGTCACATTATTTCTCCTACTCATCATGTTAGAATACTTGTTTATGCACCTTTTGGTTCTTCATTGAGTCCATCCTCATTGGGAATTTTTATTCACAAGAGTACCGTGAATTTTTTGGGTTTGAATGTGTTAGTTGTTTTCACTTCCAAATGAAAAGAAATGTGTGACCAATGTTCAACAAGACTCTAATTCCTCTCTCATATTATGGTTTTCAGTAGTCTTAAGAATGTGTGAGTGGAACAATGTTAGCAAGAGGAGGTTGGAATTTATTGAGCTCCAATCCCTATTATTAAAGTTCCTATAAGGTCTCAAGAGAGGAGATTGCAAACACAAGTTAAAGGTCAAATGTAGATTGTAGCTACTATATCACCCAACTTTCTATCAATCAAGCATCTGAGAAGGATACTACTATAATTGATGCCTATTATTGTTGTAGATAAAGATATTGGGAATAATCATATTTTGTTCTATTATATCATGATTTCAAATATAAGATCTATTGATAAGAAATGTTGAAAAAGAATCAAGCACTAAGTCAAGAAAGTGCAATTGTTCCAATAGGTTAGGAAGGATTTTAAGAAACCATGTAATAGACATTTCATAAACTTATAAGTATATTAAAAAATTATTGGTTATAATTAATTGTTTGAGATCTTTGTTTCTAACATCTCTAAACTATGTTTTTTCAAATAGAAGTCAATCGTGCAATTGTTTTCTTATTTATGTTGTTTATTTACAAATAGGTGCAATCAAGAGAAAGACTTACAACAAAGTACATATATGATAGAGCTATTACATTTTGTGCATTGATTTAAGGAGGCAATAGTGAGTTTTAGAATTTGCCTACACCATGAAAATCATCATTTTCTTGCACAAAAACAAGATTTTATAGAAAACGAATCATTATGTTCTCCAAGTGAACAAGGGGATAGATGATCTCCACCATATTTCTAGTTATGAAGACACGCAACTATAAAGACATATACTTGGATACCCACATGTTTCCATGAAAATCACCACCTAGAGTATCATAGAGGATAATTGTGAATCCAACCATTTCCATAAACATCCTCCATGTAGTAAAATATAACAATCAAAGGCAATGTATAGGAAATGTATGGTAACGGGAAGTTGTCATTTGATATACATTGAAAAGAAGCACCAATATTATTCAAATTAATGTTTCAAATTTAATATTTTGAATTAATATTAACATAAACCTTAGCATTACTTCTCACCCTCTACATGGTTACGTCCTACTAACCCTAAGAATTGGTTGAACAATGTCGATAATACATCTACTCTGGTAGGCCACCTAAGAGAAAATACTAGTTCCAATCACAAATTCAACACCCTACAAATAATTTTACCAAACATTGACACATATCCGCTCCGAGAGGAAAACAAGGATGAGAGTTTCACCTATTTTAGATTTTACAATAAACACCCTAGACAAAGGGAAAGGATTTAGAGACATTGTTGTCAAGTTTCCCACTTCTATGGAGTCCTTCCAGTGAAAGCCTTGTACTGGAGAGAAGTCATCAATACATAAATCAGGGTGTTGACATTCGGAAGAGGCATCCAATTGATGCTTCAGTCAATTTTCCTAAATCAAGAAGGCTAATTTTCATTCAAAAATTTATGTTTTGCATGGTATAAAACGTAACACACCCTTCGTTATGACAACATGTAAGTTCAAGAGGTAAGCATTTTTTAGGGGGGCGTTAGGAAAATTAAAAACGTCACAACATAATTAATAGAAACATCATCAACATGTCATCATAATTAATAATGACACATAATCAAAACATTAACATAATTAATAGAAACACATGATCAACACATAAACATAAAATAGCGATGCAAATCAACACATCTCATAAAGGTAACATAAGGAAGTACCCTCCCATCCTATCCTGCACAGTTAGGACCTCCAAGACACATAAGCAATGCTCAAGTCCATGATTCATCTGATTGATTTTGACCACTCAAAGTCTCAGGAATGACGAATGTTATGAGGAACAAGGAAGTATCTAAATCTCGTTAATTCAATCATACGCTGCTACTCAAAACTAGAATTATCAACATACTTAATCATCAATTCATCATAGTGAAAATAATAATCTACTTTACCTAATAAATCTTTCAAGCAACAATTAAGCGTAAATGAGTAAGAGGCTTTTACATAAGAATAATAGCCCAAGGAGCATAAATAAAATCTTAGTCTCATGTAGCTTAACTATACATTTTCATATTAAAGAATTTTAATGATCCCTCCATTGACAATACAACATAAGAAAAAAAACTATATATATATATATATATATATATATATATATATATATTACCCACTTACCCAACAAGTTAGGTCAACCTTGTTTATGAACAAATACATGAATAAACTCTAACATAAAATATACAACTCATAGATCATAACATTTAATTACACTTAAACATATATATATATATATATAACCCCTTTAAAACTTCCTATACATACCATTATTACATTAATGACTTCTTATTATTTTATAAGAAGAGTTCTTCATACTCTAAAAATGAAATACACTTCATACCTCTCCAAATGAAATACACTTCATACCTCTCCAAGAATTATACAGAACGAAACAACATTTGCTTGATATTGTTATGAAGCTCATTATCATTATTGGCATAAGCTCCATATCTTCACCACATGATAATATAATCATTATAATATGTCATGCAATTAATGTTTATTAAGGGCATTGGAACGATTCTTGGTATTATGGAGATAACTCATTCTAAGGTCACATTGATTATCTTATATATTGATATATAATATTTATAGGTAAGGTGCGTGGCAAAATCACATAAGTTTAATATGAGTTTTGGAGATTGAGCGTACCCTAACTAGTCTTCCAATCCTTAATGTATTACATCAATGCAAATTAATTTAATTTTATAAACATTCAAATGTGATTAATGATCAACATTTTTTAAGTAATTTTAACTAACCCTAATGAGATATTTCTCCTTCCTCTCTTTTTTTTTTTAAGTAATAATACCCAACCGGATAAATGAAATTAACAGTTGATTATAAATTCTTTAACATATCTTGAATTTCTAATGAATTTCTAATTACAGTTCACTTTTATTTATAGTAAATACACTATTGTCTAATTGACATAACATATCTACCATAGTTGAGAAGGAATTTTAAAATCAAGCAAAGCTGAGTGATAATTAAGTTGGAAACAATAAGTTTTTATATGTGATTAAATCACGAATACGGAAATAACTGAAATTAACTAGATTATAATATTACATTCCCAACCTAAACATTCCCCATACGAATTCAACAGAGAATTTGATATGCTAATGCACAATAAATTTAATTAACCACCCATTTACCGAACTAGAAGATGACAATTCACATATAAACATTTAATAAAATCGCTACATTCCGATACACCAGCCAGTGGCAGCGATTAAAGAATTTCAAAATATCTGGTTGAAATTTGGAGTTTATCCATACTAGAGTCTTCCTTTTCTATATTACTCAAACCATCATGGAAGCTTGCAATACAAAATCAGAAATACCATACAATATAGATTACATCAAATTCTAAACTACATACTCAATACAAATCTCAATGAGAGTACCGTCACTGACAAAGTTGGGCTTATAGATGTTCTTTGGCAACTGGTGATCCTTTCGTCCTCCCGCTTGCTAATCACAAAGACTTTATCGGTACCTCCTAGTCAACGCTAGGGGTACTCTTCTTCCCCCTTAGCCCCCCGAGCCACAAAGGGGCCACGCACATAAAACCAGAATATACTCTAGCTCCAAGCTTGCCTCACAAAGTAAATCCACCACTCTCTCACCCAAGCTTGGTATCCCAACTCTCACAAGTAAAACCAGTCAAAAATAATTTGGCAGCATAACTTTACCCATAACTAGTGTGATCCGTTTCCCATCTAGGTCATTTTCTTTATAGGAATTTCTTTATTGACACCTCCCCACATGCACAATCAATTTGCTTTTAAATTTAATAAATTAGGATTATTCCCCCTTGCACTTGTCACCCTCTCCCCAAGTTCCACAAGTAATTACATATTTTATTTTAATTAAAAGTCAATTTCCCTCGCATTCCCAAATGCACTCCTCAAATCTCCCAGTTATCTCTTTATTCCCAATATTCTCATTTAATGATTGAATCCTTACTAAATCTAAGTTAGATTTAAAATATGAGTCTTCTTCTAGTTAGACTAGTGGTAGCTAGACTCTACATACCACTATGTGTACCTCAGGCTTTATTCATTTCTTATCTTAAATTTCAAATTGGTATTTTTTTGCACCCATGTGTATTAAATCAAATCTTTAGATTTATTTCATTTTTCTTAGTTCTTAATTTGATTTGCCTCATTCTTTTTTAATTTAGTTTAGTCTCCTTACAAAAATTTAGACTTGGGCTTCATTTTTTTTAATAGGTTTAGACTTTTATTTGGGATTTATAATTAATAAATTCATTCTTTAATTATTTATTTAAATCCGACAAGGCCTAAATATTTTCAAGGTTTATAATTATTCTTTCAAGGTTTTCTAGGCCACCTAGATTCATTGACTCAAGTTTTATTTACACAACGTTCCCTTCAAGACGCAACTTCGTTTCCCAAGGGTGCCACTCGCCTTTCACTGGTTTTGGTAGTTTTCCAACCATTGGAGTCAACACTCCATTCGAGTGACCTCGTGAGAGACTAAGGGCTTCTAAGGAATAAGGACTCTTCCTTATTGCACACCCCTTAAAATCTTCGTGAGCCACTTTCTCAATCTGCCCTCATGACATCGTGGTCCTCTTGAATTATGTAATCGTTAACCTACAATTATAGCCACGACGGGGGTTCCATTAGGTTGTGACAGGGACGCTGCCACACCTCTCCCTCAATATTTGGCTTCTATGCATGGCCCCTTTACTCCTTATGTGAGTCAAATTAGCAAGCATCGTCAGCCTGCATCCATTGAAAAAACACCATCACTGATCCATATACATAACCATACTAAATCAATCATATGACAGATATGCGTAAAAATGAAATACTCAAACAAAACACAATCCACTCCCTGACTCAATCTGGAGCCCAAGGAGGTCCATTGATGCCAACAACATTCACAATCTAGCATGTGTCCTGCACACTCATATAAACTCGTCAATAGCATTTGTCAATACATATAATATATCAGATGAAAATGCATCACAACGATCAACATCATCATAAAAATCCATAATCGAAACAAATAACCATGTACTATAATCGGATCACTTGCATGCAATTGTCCTCAAATAATAAGTCGATAACATGTGCTTTCAAGAGAAGGATGTTACATAAAAGTTCCTATAAAGAGGAAAGCACACATCTTAAGAAAAAGGTACAAAAAAAAATAAAAAATCTCAACAGAGATATCTCGAGCAAAAGTCAATAATCAAGGTTTCAGGCTACTGCATTTAATTCATAATTCAATTTACTAAATGTTTTGAGAGGTGGATCTGTTATTTTGGTTAAATATATTTCTAGTTTACTATTGGAAAAGACTGGAAGGGAAAACAAGTTCTTGACACAAACAATGGTGGAGACAAATATGCCTTGCAATTCATGACTACAAAAAATATTAGGTTGAAAGAACTGTTGGAAATGGGGGAGCAAAGGATGAATTGGGATAGGTTTTATGCAAGGTTTAGGGTTTCATTTCTAGGTTTTGTATGCCAAAAGTCACAATTTTGATCTAATGCCACTAGAAAATGGAGGAAGACCTCATCGATTTCTCAAATAATCCACTAGAGGACCATCAAATATGGTTTGATTCAAAGGATAATCCAGGATATACTGAAGCCCCCTCAATATAACCCATAACAAAATGAACTAGGCCTTGGAGGATGATATGGTCACAATTCTGGGTAATTTGGCAAGGGCTCAGGTGAGTGATTAGATAGCTAAATTAGAGAGATGTTGGAAATAGTAATATCACCCTGCCTAGAATTCAATATTGGCATGGAATGGGGTCATGAAAGTATAGCTTCAAATATATTTTTGGCCAGGATTAGTTTTTCCTGCATACGAAATCATCGGGGTCTTTAACTTTAACATAGGGGCATTTACCCCATGCGTTCACTTTTGTTGATCTGATACCATTTGATTTGAGGTATAGTTCAATCAGCCCTAATTTTTGTGGAAGGAACACTAATAAATGGTTTAATCAAAATCAATGATTAATTTGTAAGATGATGACTCATGAGTGACATCTCCTCCTCTGATCTTGGGGATTCAGAATAGGAAGGCTTGGGACCAGGAGGACCAGAGAACCCTCGAAAATGAAGGAAATGTATTAAATGAAAAATGGAATCTATCAATTTGAAAATAAGTTATAATATTAAGCTACATGAGCTTATGGAGCTAGAGGATTTTGCACTAGTTGGTCATTTCCTGAGCAAAATAATGGGAGAGAACTCCCTAAAAACTTGGTCATTGGAAAATTTGGATGATCTACTTGGATACATGCCATGAAGCATGGTTCATGTGAAGGGTTGGATAGTTTACACATTGAGGACCATAGAGGACATAAACAGAGCCTCTAGAATATATGGAAGTAGCATCCACATACATTATATCTTAAGAAATGGCATCTATACTTCCATGCATGTTCATCCCATCTCAATTTCACACTAGTTTGGGTAAGGATGTTGTGGCTTCCCTTGATTATCTAGATTAAAAAAGTATTTAGATAAATTTATGAAGAATATACCTCATTCTGTGACTCTATATATATGGAAATGGACAGGATATTGGTGGGAATTGACTTGTCCAAAGGATTAGTATATTCCATCATAATTCGAAAAAGGCCTACAAATTTCTACCAAGCCCTCAATTCTTAAGGGGTCCATTTTAAATGTGAACAATGCCATGAACATGGACATTTGGATAAGGATTTCTCTCTTCAGTTCAGAAAGAAAAATTGGGTCTATAAATCTCTCCAAGGAACAAAAGACTCATCCCAATCTCCTCTAAAGAAGGATCCCTCTAACGATCTTTAAAAACCTCCTCTAAAGGAATTCCAATGGAAACAACACCAGAAAATGAAATACAAGCCCAACAATATGAACATCCCCAAGTCATATTCAAAATGTTGACCACTCACCTATCATGAGTATGCATTATTCACCTCCTCCCCCTAAAGTTGAAAATTATTTTAGCCACTTGATTTTAGGGTGTTAGGAGGTAGGACTAGAGAAAAAATACTCAAATCAACCTAGTTGTTTCGTGTCTATCCTTTCAAGGATATATATTCCCCACTCCCCTCCTCTCATTCCTTTGAATAAATTGCGAGGGTCCCAATTCACTGAGCCCAAGCCTCCAAACCTCCATGTCCCCTCTATTGAGAAGATATTAGGCATGGAATCACTCATTGACTCACTGATTCCCAATATTTTGAGGCTACCAAATACAACCTCAAACCTAGGCATAGGGGACTGGGTATTTCCTTAAAATTAATTGAGGGGGGATTGGGACACCTATAAGGGAAAGAATATAAATAATTATAGTGAAGCAGAAAACCATTCCTTTCTCTAGCTCAAAAGCAAGAAATTCCAAAGTTGGAAGTCGATGACAACAATATTTGATTGGGTCCCTTAGAGAAAATTCCCCTAGGGATGGTTCCAAATGATCTTTTTAACCCTAAGTTGTAGAGGATTGGATAATTCCTCCAAGAAAGTGTCTATAAAAAGTTTACTTGAGAACCATAATCCCTCTATCGAATTCTTACAAGAATTGATGATAAATGGGGAGAATGTAGTTCAATATTTATCCATGTTGGAATATTAAGAGGGGGGTGAATCAGTATGAGCTCTTTTTACCACTTTCAACCACAATATATAAAATTCAACTTTATCGGTAGTGTATCATTTATGATTGCATTCAATATATCATGAGAATATAACCAAAAACAATACCATTCAACAATATTACATCAAATACATAGTACACCAGAATTTATTGTTGGACAGTTGGTTTGGACAGTTGGTTGTCATTGATTTCAACCCTTGGAGATTGATGTCAACCCTTGGAGAGGACTAGAGATGTTGGATAAGTGATTGATATGATCGAGATTGAGGGTGAGTTATTTGGGTGCATTTGATGAATTTCGGTAGCACATTCTGGTATCCCCATAGGTGTGGTTAAGGAACTCAAGTTTGTATAAGGAATAAAGGCTTGGATATCAATGAATTTGAAGGTGAGACTATCATAGATGGATAGGATAGGTCACGAAATTTACGGTGATATATGGTATGTCATGTCACTCCTCACGGTTGAGGAGATATGGCTTATTGAAGTTGGAGAACCCTCATGAGTTATCTAGAAGCCCTTAGAAAGTCAACTAGTATGGAAGCTCCTAGAATAAATTAACTACTCAAAGTGATTGAAACTACAAGTTAATCATGGGTAAAGATGTTGCAATAAGAAAATAATTTAAAATAAATTAATTGCAACAAGAAGTGATGAGTTTACTAATTATGGATAAAGTAATTGCAAGTGGGTAAAGTAGTTGAAAGTGGGTTATCCCTAAAACAGGCAAGTTGGGTAAAACAGTTAGAAGATGACCCCTAAAGGAAGCCACTTGGAGAGTATAAATAAGAGAGCAAGGAACTCCCATTATCACATATTGAGCACAGTGAATATATTGTGAAAGTTTTATTGCAAGTAATCATTGACATATATAAAGTTGTGCAAGTATGAGACAGTCAAAGAGAATATACGACAAAAGTTCATAGCTACAGTGGTGAGCGGAATTTTTGTGAAAACCCTAGTTAGGGTCATCCCCGTGGATCACCCAGTATACGTCCCACGAGTTACCCCCGTGGGTTTCTTAGATATTGTCATGCAAGGCCTCGTGAGACACCTATACTGCATCACACGAGGCACTACCAAAACTGAGGATTGAGGTATGTTTCAGGTTGCAAAGGATGAATAGAGGCTACAGGAAGTGTGACAGTGTTCAGGTACAACAAATCAAGCTACAAGATCAAAACAGTATGTTACATGTTTGGATATTGGTGATAGCTTGAGGTATGACCATGTGAGGTTGAGCATATTCACTTGGGATATCATTGGTTGTATGATATATGTTGCATAAGGAAGATCTACATAGGTACAATGTTGGTATACTTGTTGTTTATCATTGGCACACTTTTTTTGGGTATATTTGAGGTATTTGCTTGTACATGTTTGAGGTATGGTCTAGTGAGCTTGGGTATTTTCCTAGAGATATTATTTTTTGTATGGTTCTTGTTGTAGTGAATATTATGAGGTAGATCTGGTGGAGTACATTGTCGGTGCACTTAGTTTGATTTATTGGCATATATTGTAGTGCATTGTGAGAGGAATTTGATAGTGGTTTTGGTATATGATTGGAATATGAGTAGTACATGTTTGAGAGATTTTGGTTGAGGTGTGTTGCTAAAGTTATTGGTATAGTTTGAGGCTTCATAACGGTAATATTTTGATGTATTGTTGTTGTAAGAGTTTATGGTATTTGGGTTATGGATAGTGTGGTGTATTACTAGAGGTCTATTTATGGCTATCGTGGTATATGTTATTCGTATATGGTTGAGGTATATGATGGGGTACATGGATGAGATAAACACTTGAGATACATGGTGATGTTGATACTTGGTTGAGGTACATCATTGATATTGATTGATTGTATAGTGTTGATATACATGGTTGATGTGCATGATGAGCACATTATATGGTACACGATTGATACTTGTTATAGTTGATGCACTTGTTGTGGTATATGGTTGATTTTATAGGTTTAGGTACAATTTTTGTGAATAGTTGATGCACTTGTTGATGGTACTGGTTGAGGTATAAGTTAATGCATGGTTGATGAATGGTATAGGTTGTTACAGGTTGTTGGTACACGTTGTTGGTACAGGTTGTTATAGGTTGTTTGGTGCAGGTTGTTGGCACAGGTTTATTATATATTGTTGGTGCAGGTTGACAGTGACAGAGTAATAGTGGCAGTAGTTGATTCAGTGACAGTGACAGGTTGTCTATATTTGGACTTTATATTTCAGGTTGGTTGGATGGGGAAAGGAAAGGGGGTTGTATCTTCCTTACGGTTGGTGTCGAAGAATTGAGAAGTTGGAGCTTCCTTGAGGTTGGAGCTTGAGAACTAGGTGGTTGTAGCCACCTTCCGGTTGGAGCTGGAGAACTAAGGGGGTTGTAGCCACCTTCTGGTTGGAGCCAAAGAATTTATGGAGTTGGAGATTCCCTTAGGTTTGAGTATGCGAAACTAGGGGGTTGGAGCCTCCTTCCAGTTGGAGCTGGAGAATTGGAAGTTGGTGCTTCCTTGAATGTAATTCTTTGACATATAATAAAATCATTTTGTGGTTTTTTCCCGCATTGGGTTTCCATGTAAATATTGGTGTATTGTGTATTATGTGGATGTGTTTATTATTTTTTACTATTCACTGATGGATTTTAATGTTTATGATACAATAATATATTGATGATGAACTCATGAACGTGGTTGAATAAGTTAAAAGAATATAGATTGTGGTTAAAAGTGGAATAAAGTGCTCATATTGATTCACGCCCCCCCCTCCGTCCCGCCCCCCCTCAATATTCCAACAATTGCTATCTGAGTAGGTTCCTTAAAAGAAACAGTTTAACCACTGGAAGCTATATCATGGAGAGAAAAAATATGTATAAAAATGGAATACCACAGTTTGATGGACAAAACTATGCATTATGGAGAAGAAGGATGAAAAAGTATGTATAAGCACAGGGATTTGATGTTTGGAAATCGGTAGTAGGAAGATACAAAGAGCCTTCCACTCCTCCAACATATAATGATGGAAAGAAACTCAGTCTAAATAATTCAAGGGATAAAAATGGTATCCTGAATGATCTATTTGATTTAGTATATGTTAAATTTATGCATTGTGATTCTGTAAAGAAAATATGGGATAAAATTCAAAATGTTTATGAAGGAGATGTTAAATTCAAGGTGGGCAAGATTCAAACTTATAGAGGTCAATTTGAACAGTTGAAGATGAAGGAATATGAAAATATTGCAGCGTACCTTCTACGCATTGATGAAACAGTGAATGCAATTAAATGATTTGGAGAGGAAGTCGATGAATCTATAATTTTTCAAAAGGTACTAAAATCTCTTCCAATGAGATATTATCCTAGTATTTCAGCACTAGAAGGGAGAGAAGATATGAGTACGATAAGTATGGATGAGCTACATGGGATATTTTCATCTTATGAAATGAGAAAAGAACAAGTGAACCCAGTCACAAAGGAAGAAACATTCAAATCATCCAAGAGACAAATAAAAAGAGAAAGAAAAAGCCAAAGTCAGAATGTAGCTACAGCGATGATTCATAGGAAGATGAATAAATGGAAAACTTCGTAATAAAGTTGGAAAAAGGGACCGGTACATACAAAGGTAAGCTTCCATTGAAAATTTTTAATTGTGGTAAGATTTTTCATTTTGCAAATAAATGTCGTTGTGCCAAGAAGTTAGATAGTGATCAAGAGGAAGATCCCAAGAAAGAAAAGAAATAACAAAAGGGAAACAGGAAATACAATAGGAAATATTTCAAGAAAAATCTCGAGAAGACAGTTCCTCATCTGGTGAAGATGATGTAAGCGGCATTGATTCAGAAAAGGTACTATTTATGGATAGGGAAAATCAAACAAGAAATTTCGATATTTCTAAAGAAGAAGGTGAAGTCAATCTTAGAGAAGAGTTAATTAGTGCCTTATAAGAACTAAGGAAATAAAGAAAGAAAAAAATGTCACTCAAGGAAAAACTAAAGGTAAAAGGAGCCCAGAATTTCAACTTAGAGAAATTCAAGCAGATAATCACGAAGTTGAAATTCTAGGTAGAAGAGGATAGAAATATTGAAGAAATACTCAAAATTCAGTTAGAAAATAAAGAGAAGATGATTGAAGGGTTGAAAGAAGAAGAATTCACTCTAAGAAAAGATCTTCAAAAGAAGGACAGACAACAAGATAGGGCCAAAACATTGGATGAGATTATCAACAGTCATAGGCCATACTATGATAGGTTCGGACTAGGATATAACTAGATGCAGACTGAGAAAGGTTCAATCTCCATGAAGAAAGAAACATAACAAAAGAGTTATGTAGAATTAATCAAAGGAAGGAATCATGGTCAACAATAATAAAAAAGGAATGATTATAATAGAAATACATCCTCAATAAGGCCTACCACATTTAGGTCGCAAAGAAGCTTCAACCAAAATGAAGGGATCCACATAAGAGAAGACTGTAATCATTCGAGGAAGGAATTTAGAAGGACTACACAACAAAGAATGCCATTCACTCCCAGGTATGTAAATTTCTTTTATGGTCATTTTTTTTATTGTACTAACTTTGGACATAAGGTTGCAAATTGCAAGGCCTATGGAAGAAATGTTCAAGAAAGAAAGGATTATGTGGTCCCACATAACATTGAGTGTTACAAATGCCACAACTATGGACACATAGATCATGATTGTAGAAGCATGACCAACATTTCCATGAAATAGAACATTGATATGAGATATAAGAAAGTATGGAAAAGAAAACAAGAAGAACAGGTGAGCAAAGACCAGGTCCCAGAGATCGTAAGATTGGAAATAATACCAGATGAAGAAAAATCTACAAAGAAAAAGGAAGATGTCAGATACAGAAAGGTTTGGAGAATAAATGAAATAAAATAAGGACGAGTGAATAGAGAACAGATTCCATAGATCACAGGATTTGCAGTAGTGCGAGAAAGAAAAGAAGATCAAGTAAATAAAGAACAGGTTCAAGAGATTATACTTTCAGGAATTATAGAGTGAGATCAATCCACAAGAAGAAAGGAAAAATTCAAATTTCATAGGGATGATGAATCTACAGACAAAGAGGAGGATCACTCTGCATCAGAGAGGGTATTCTTCTTATCCATCCGGCTTGGAGACTCCTAGGTAATATGAATATTGAACTGGGGGATTCTAGGAAGAAACTCTACAAATCAAAGATTTATCCTTCAAGTAGTGTGAAGTGTTACAGATTCATGTTACATATTTAGAGAATACTAGTGGACACATTTGAAATTTGATGATCAATTGTAGCAATGAAGACTTCATGATAGTACAATGACAGATGGGTCAACATTGTGGACAGTTGAGTAGCAGAGTCTTGGACAATATCGACATAGATGTATTAGCAGGTTTGGAAATATAAATGATAGTGGGTGAGAGCATGGATTCATAAATTGGTTCATGGAGTGGTTCATATATTGGTTCAAATAATGTTGGATGAATATTTGAATTCTTAAACTTTGAATTCTTAATCTTGAATGCCTTTTATATATGTCAGTTGATTACATGAGGAAGCACCAATGGACAATAACTCCAAAAGGAAACATGTACCGGAGGAGACATATAGACAGGGGGAGAAGCCCCAAGGACAATTTATATATGGGGAGCATCCCCAAGGATAGTTCAGACAGGAGAAACATCCCCAAGGAGATTTCAGTCAAGGGGAGCAACCCCAAGGAAGATACCCTTTTCTATTGATGTCAAAGAGGGAGAGTGAGAAACATTTATGAGGAGAAATGGTCACAGGGGAAGCATGAGCATTGGATAATCATTGTTGCCATCAATGCTAATGTTTCCATCAATGCTAAAGGGGGTTATTATTGGACAGTTAGTTTAGACAGTTGGTCTGTAAAATAGGTTGTCATTGATGTCAACCCTTTGAGATTGATCTCAACCCTTAGAGATTTATGTCAACCCTTATATAGGTATAGATATGTTGGATAATTTATTGGTATGATTGATATTGATGGTGAGTTAGCTGGGTGCAATTGATGAAGTCTGGTAGCACATTCTGGTAGACCCAAAGGTGTGGTTAAGGAACCCAAGTTTGTATAAGTAATAACAACTTGAAGATCAATGAATTTGTAGGTGGGACTATCATAGATGGATATTACAGGTTGTGCCATTTCTAGTGATGTATGGTACGTCATGTAGTTCCTCATAGTTGAGGAGATATGGCTTAGTGAAGTTGGAGAACCCTCATGAGTTATCTAGAAGCCCCTAGAAAGTCAACAAGAAGTCAATTAGTCTAGAATCTCCTAGAAGAAGTTAACTAGTCAAAGTGGTTGCAACTAGGAGTTAATCATGGGTAAAGTTGTTGCAATAAGAAAATAATTTAAGATAAATTAGTTGCAACAAGAAGTGGTGAGTTTACTAATTATGGATAAAGTAGTTGCAAATGGGTAAAGTAGTTGAAAGTGGGTTATCCCTAAAAGAGGGAAGTTGGGTAAAACAGTTGGAAGATGACCCCTGAAGGAAGCCACTTGGAGAGTATAAATAAGATAGCAAGAGACTCCCATTAGCACCTATTGAGCACATTAAATATCTTGTGAAAGGTTTATTGCAGGTACTCATTGACATAGCTAAAGTTGCACAAGTCTAAGACAACGAAAGAGAAAAAATGAAAAAATTTCATAGATGCAGTGGTGAGTGGATTTTCGTGAAAAACCCTAGTTAGCGTCATCCCTGCGGGTCACCCAGTAGACATCCTACAAGGCACCCCCATAGATTACATAGATTCTATCATGCAAGGCCCCACATGACACCTCGCCTGCATCATTCAAGGAAATACCAGAACTGAGGGTTGAGGTATGGTTCAGGTTGAAGAGGCTAAGCATAGGCTACAGGAAGTGTGATAGTGTTCAAGTACTAAAGATCAAGTTACAGGATAAAAAAGGTATGTTACATGTTTGGATATTGGTGATAGCTTGAGGTATGGTCATGTGAGGTTGAGTAGATGCACTTTGGATATCATTGGTTAAATGATATATGCTACATAAGGCAGATCTATAGAGGTACAGTGTTGGTATACTTGTTGTTTATCATTGGCACACTTTGTTGGGGTATATTTGAGGTATTTTCTTGTACATGTTTGAGGTATGGTCTAGTGAGCTTGGGTATTTTCCTAGATATATTATTTGTTCTATTGTTCTTGTTGTAGTGAATATTATGAGGTATATCTGGTGGAGTACATTGTTGGTTCACTTAGTTTGATTTATTAGCATATCTTGTAGTGCATTGTGAGAGGCATTTGTTAGTGGTTTTGATATATGAATTGAATATGAGTGGTACATGTTTGAGAGATTTTGGTTGAGGTGTGTTGCTGAAGTTAATGGTACAGCTTGAGGCTTCATAAAAGTGAGAGTCTTATGTATTGTCGTTGTAATATTTTATGCTATTTGGTTTATGGATAGTGTGGCGTATTACTAGAGGTCTCTTGTTGGTTATCTTGGTATATGTTATTGGTATATGGTTGAAGTATATGATTGGGTACACAAATGAGATACATACATGAGGTACATGTTGATCTTGGTACATCTTGTTGAGGTGTAACTTGGTGATGTTGATACTTGGTTGAAGTACATCATTGATATTGATTGATTGTATAATGTTCATATACATGGTTGATGTATATGGTTGGTGTGCATGGTGAGGACATGATATGGTACAAGATCGATACTTGGTATAATTGATGCACTTGTTGTTGGATTACTGAGAGGGGGGGTGAAACAGTAATAACGTAATTATCATCCTTTTTCTTCAAATGTTATATCAATGTAGAATGATTATCCAATAATGAGCAGTAATAAATAAACAATCACACACATACACAGTACACCAGTGTTTTACGTGGAAACCCAAATCGGGAAAAAACCACGGAATGCTTTTTCTTATATGTCTTGAAGAATTACATTCATTGGAAGCACCAACTTCCTTTGTTTTCCAGCTGCAACGGGAAGGAGGCTCCAACCCCCTAGTTTCTCAGGCTACAACCTGAGGGAAGCTCCAACTCCCCAAATATCTGGCTACAACCAGAAGGAGGCTACAACCCCCAACGTTCTCTAGCTACAACCCGAAGGTGGCTACAACCACCTGTCCTTGTCCCGTCCTGCCACCCTGAAGTAGAAGTAGAATGATGGAACCACTGTCACACTATCACTGTGATATATACCGTTTTAAACCTGTACCAATAAATTTGAACCATGCATCAACCAGTACCTCAACCTGTAATCAACCTATACCACAAACAAGTGCATCAACCATGCACCAACCTGTAATCAACCTGTACCATAAACAAGTGCATCAACCATGCACCAACCTGTAATCAACCCGTACCATAAACAAGTGCATCCAACCATGTACCAAGTATGTACCAATCATGTGTCAACTACTCATCAACTATGACTCATCAATATGTACCAACATCATCAACTATACACCTCATGTATGTGCGCCAACTCATCAACTACTTGTCTCAACCATGTACTCAACATGTACCTCAACCAAAATACCTCATCAATTTCATCATAAAAATATGATTTGTAGCTATGTAATATACCTAGTGTATATGATCACATTCCTACAAACCTTCCCTAACTTTAAAAACAAGAGACTAGCATTTTCATCAAACTTTTCTTTAGTCTTACATGCCTAGTTTTGGATTAGTCAACAACCCTAACTTGAAGTAATCATAAATTTCAACCTGTAATGTATAAAGCTCTGAACCTGATACACAATGTTCTTTAGTGTGTTTTATACAATTTCTCCAAGTGCCACTACTTGGAACCTCTCAGAAAAGGAGTTATAGCAAAAATGGCATACCTTGTTGAATTCTGGCTTATTCTAGAGAGTGACCTTGTAGAGCGTACTTCGCACAAAATATTTGATAAAATGATCTGAAACTATTACAAAGCATACTAAATATAGTAACCTAACCAACACATTTGGTCTCTCTGAATTGGGATCTGTTATGAAGAAGTTATGACGTTTTTACCCGAAACACCTGATTTTGACTAGTTTCAAGACTTGCCACAAACCCTATTTTCCACAGAGTGTAACTCCCAAAATACAACGACCCAAAAGGTGAATTTTTAACCATAGATATTTGGATATGTTTTCTCACATGCATAGAAGTTTCAGGATCTGAATCATTATAGAAAAAAGTTTATAGCGAAAATGGTGAGATGACCTGAAAATAACATACCTTAGAAAGCACCATCAAAAGAATTTATCCGTCCTTGCATTTCGGCCTTCTTTTCTTCACTTTCCTCGGAATTCCGGCTTAGATATCATTTTTATACCTCAGAAACCTATAGATATTCAATATTCTCAAGTGTGATTCAAATGAGGGAGCCTTGCCTCTTATTTATACTCTCCAAGTAGCTTCCTTAAAAACATCTTCTAGGTCACTTGGCCCCACTTTCCTTATTTTAGGGTTGGTTCCACTTCTAATTTCTCCATTAAAATTATTATTGAAATAATTTATTTTGTAT
>ML784204.1:15931-76842 GCA_009831015.1 Picea engelmannii | reverse complement strand
AACAATTGGTATCATAGTAGGTTCCTTCAAGGAAACAGTTTAACCACTAGAAGGTAGATCATGGAGAGAAATAGTATATTTAAAAATGGAATACCACAGTTTGATGGACAGAACTATGCATTCTGGAGCAGAAGGATGAAAACATATTTACAGGCACATGGATTTGATGTTTGGCAATTGGTAGTAGATGGATACAAAGAGACCGCCACTCCTCCAACATATAACGATGGAAAGAAACTCAGTATAGATAACTCAAGGGATAAAAATGGTATCCTGAATGGTCTGGTTGATTTAGTATATGTTAAGGTTATGCATTGTGATTCTGCAAAGAAAATATGGGATAAAATTAAGAATTTTTATGAAGTGGATGCTAGCGTCAAGGAGGCTAAGCTTCAAACTTACAGGCTTTAATACAGAGGTCAATTTGAATAGTTGAATATGAAGGAAGATGAAAATATTGCAACTTACTTTCTATGACTTGATGAAACAGTGAATGCAATTAAAGGATTGGGAGAGGAATTTGATGAATCTATAATTTTTCAAAAGGTACTAAGATCTCTTCCAATGAGATTTGATCCTAAGATTTCAGCATTAGAAGAAAGAGAATATATGAGTATGAGAACTATGGATGAGATACATGGGATATTTGCATCTTATGCAATGAGAACAGAAAAAAAGAACCTAGTCACAAAGGAAGCAACATTCAAAGAATCCAAGAAGACAAAGAAAGAGAGAAATAAAAATCCAAAGTAATAATGCAGCTGCAACGATGATCCAGAGGAAGATGAAGAAATGGAAAAAATCGTAAGAAAGTTTCAAAAAGGGACTAGTAAATACAAAGGTAAGCTTCCATTTAAACGTTTTAATTGTGGTAAGATTGGTCATTTTGAAAATAAGTGTCCTTATGCCAAGAAGTTAGATAGTGAGTAAGAGGAAGATCCCAAAAAAGAAAAGAAATATCAAAAGTGAAATAGGAAAGACAAGAGGAAAACTTTTAAGAAAAATCTCTACTCAAGAGAAGATAGTTCATCATTTGATGAAGATGATGTAAGCGACAGTGATTCAGAAAAGGTATTGTTTATGGCTAGGGAAAATAAGACAAGAAATTCCAATGGTTCCAAAGAAGAAGGTGAAGTCGATCTCACAGTAGAGTTAATTAGTGCCTTAGAAGAACTAAGGTAAAAAATAAAGAAAAACAAGTCACTCAAAGAAGAACAAAATGTAAAAGGAGCCAAAAATTTAAACTTAGAGGAAGTCAAGAAGATAATCACGAAGATGAAAGTCCAGGTAGAAGAGGATAGAAATATTGAAGAAATACTCAGAAGTCAACTAGAACAGAAGGAGAAGATGATTGAAAGGTTGAAAGCAAAAGAAGTCACTCTAAGAAAATATATTTAGAAGAATGACATGTAGAAAGATAGCACCAAAACATTGGATGATATTATCAACAGTCAAAGGCCATACTATGACAGGTCTAGAGTAGGATATAACCATATGCATGTTGAGAAAGGTTCAAGCTCCATGAAGAAAACAACATAACAAAATATTTATGAAGAAGTACTCAAAGGAAGGAATCATGGTCAAAAATAATAAAAAATGAATGAGTACAATAGAAATACATCTTCAACAAGACCTACCATATTTAGGCAGCAAAGAAGCTTCAACCAAAATGAAGGGATCCATAGAAGAGAAGACTATGATCAACCAAGGCAAGAATTCAGAAGAACTACACAACAAAGAATATCATTCACTCCCATGTATGTAAATTTAAACAAGTACAGGAGGAGACACATAGACAAGGGGAGAAGCCCCAAGGACTATTTAGATAGGGGGAGCATCCCCAAGGATAGTTAAGATAGGGGAACAACCCCAAGTAGAGTTCAGTCAAGGGGAGAAGCCCCAAGGAAGATACCATTTTCCATTGATTTCAAAGAGGGAGAGTGAGAAACATTGATGAGGAGTAATGGTCACAAGGGAAGCATGAGAATTACATCAATAGTGTTGCCATAAATGTTGGTGTTTCCATCATTTCCAAAGGGTATATTGTTGGACAATTTCTTTCGAAAGTTGGTTTGGACAGTTGGTTGTCATTGATGTCAACCCTTAGAGATTGATTTCAACCCCTATAAATTGATGTCAACCCTTGGAGAAGTCTAGAGATGTTGGATAAGTGATTTATATGATCGAGATTGATGGTGAGTTATTTTGGGTGTAGTTGATGAAGTCTGGTAGCACATTCTGGTAGCCCCAGAGGTGTGGTTAAGGAACCCAAGTTTGTATAAGGAATAACGACTTGAAGATTAGTGAATTTGTAGGTGAGACTATCATATATGGATAGTACAAGTTGTGCCATTTCCAGGGATATATGGTACATCACATAGTTCCTCATGATTGAGGAGATATGGCTTAGTGAAGTTGGAGAACCCTCATGAGTTATCTAGAATCCCCTATAAAGTCAAAAAGAAGTCAATTAGTCTAGAATCTCCTAGAAGAAGTTAATTTGTCAAAGTGGTTTCACAACTAGAGGTTAATTATGGGTAAAGTTGTTGCAATAAGAAAATAATTTAAAATAAATTAGTTGCAACAAGAAGTGGTGAGTTTACTAATTATGGATAAAGTAGTTGCAAGTGGGTTAGCCATAAAAGAGGGAAGTTGGGTAAAATAGTTAGAAGATGACTCGTAAAGGAAGCCACTTGGGGAGTATAAATAAGAGAGCAAGGGACTCCCATTAGCACCTATAGAGCAGACTGAATATCTTGTGAAAGGTTTATTGTGGGTACTCATTGACATATCTAAAGTTATGTAAGTCTGAGACAGCGGAAGAGAAGAGACATAAAAATTGTGTAGTTTCATTAGTGAGCAAACTGTTTGTGAAAAACCCTAGTTAGGGTCATCCCTGTAGGTCACCTTGTAGGCATCCTATGAGGCACCCCCACGGGTTGTGTAGAGCCTGTCACAAGAAGCCACGTGCAACACCTCGCCTGTGTCACATGAGGCACTACCAGAACTGAGGGTTGAGGTATGGTTCAGGTTGCATAGGCTGAGCATAGGTTACAGGAAGTGTGATAGTTTTTAGGTACGGTAGATCAAGCTACATGAGAAAAAATGTATGTTACATGTTTAGATATTGGTGATAGCTTGAGGTATGGCCATGTGAGGTTAAGCAAATGCACTTGGGATATCATTGGTTGTATGATGTATTTTGCATAAGGTAGATCTACATAGATACAATGTTGGTATAATTGTTGTTTATCATTGGCACACTTTTTTGGGTTATATTTGAGGTATTTGCTTGTACATGGTTGAGGTATGGTCTAGTGAGCTTCGGTATTTTCCTAGAGATATTATTTGTTGTATGGTTCTTGTTGTAGCGAATATTATGATGTAAATATGGTGGAGCACATTGATGGTGCACTTAGTTTGATTTATTGGCATATATTGTAGTGCATTGTGAGGGGCATTTGTTAGTGCTTTTGGTATATGATTGGCATATGAGTGGTACATGTTTGAGAGATTTTGGTTGAGGTGTGTTTCTGAAGTTATTGGTATAGTTTGAGGCTACATAACAGTAAGAGTTTGATGTATTGTTGTTGTAAGATTTTATGGTATTTGGTTTATGGATAGTGTGGTGTATTACTAGAGGTCTCTTGCTAGTTATATTGGCATATGTTATTGGTATATGGTTGAGGTATATGACTGGGTACATGGATGAGATACATACATGAGGTACATGTTGATATTGGTACATCTTGTTGATGTATATCTTGGTAATGTTGATACTTGGTTGAGGTACATCATTGATAATGATTGATTGTATAGTATTGATATAAATGGTTGATGTATATGGTTGATGTGCACTGTGAGAACATGATATGGTATAGGATTGATACTTGGTATAGTTGATGCACTTGTTGTTGTATATGGTTTTTGTTTTTTGATGCTTGAATTTGTTAGGACTGAAATGGAAACCTCATGAGGATGTAAATCCACATGCGTTTTTATAGAGGTGGTACTCCTCTTTATTTCATATTTTCTTGGGAATTTAGGTCTTTGGAATATGGGACTTTGCAGGAGTTCATCGTGGTAATGAAAGAAATATAAAATAACAAGAAAGAAAAAAATTTGATTTGATTTTAAAGAAAGTTCCCGAGAAAGGACCAGGAACCACACACTTCATACATTTAACAAAAATAGACAAAATTTCCTCAAATCCATAATAGTTAAAATAAAGATTTTTGATCACATAAAAATAAAAAGAAGATGGCCTGCATGCATAAGATAGATTTAACAGAGTGAACATGGGCAGCTCAAATACAGATAATGATAGATCAACCTCAAATACTTCGTATTCAAAACTCAGGGTTACAAAGCACAGTTAAGATTGTTCATGAAATAGCTCTCTTGAAATTTATAAAAGATATATATAGTCTGTTACATATTATTTGAAATTTAAAAATGCGCTTGTCCTAAGGACCGGGATTGGGAATCTCACGGACCATAAAGAAAATAAATACAAGAAATAATCTCGTAGAAGGAAGATGGTGGGCTAAAGTAGAACAACAAGACTTGGAAAAAAGAAAACAATAACTTATCAAACTTCGGTTAAACCTTTCTAGTGAAAGTGGTGGAATAACTGGATGAAGGGACTGATAAAGAAAGAAATATGTGATCAGCGTAAACTTACTATGATTGTCTCTCGTCTCTTCACTTGCTTGTTGATGTCCTTTTATTGTCTTCATTAACGGTTACAGGAACCGTCTCAACTATTTCTTGCCCCTCGTTGGTCAATTTATCGATTTATTTATTAAACCATTCTTCAATATAATTTTTCATTGGTGCCACGTTGATCTCATGCTGAATTTTGATGTTGAACAACTTGCCCTCCAAATCTTGTAAATCAAGGGAAATATTGTGAAATGATTCTTCAATGTCCTGATTTTTCATGGAGTAGTCCACTAGCCAATTGTCTATGTCATCCTCCTCATATTCAAGTATAGCATAGAAATTTTCCACTGACAACCCTTTCAAAATCTCAACTTGTTTGTCAAACTATTGCTTTGTAAGGAACAACGAGTTGAGGATTAATTTGGGGTCTTGGACTTCATTATTGCTTCTGACTAGGTCTACCTCTGTGATCCTTTTGAATAGTTATTCCCTCCTTGATATAGCTTGGTTGCATGCTTTAACAATATTATTCAAGTTTTGTATCTTTTATTTCCAACACGCATTCAACTGTTTTATCCGACTTGGAGAGGGAAGCTCCTCCTCTCTTTTCATTAGCTATGTCATGTTAGAGACTTTGTTTCCAAAGGGTAGTAAAACATCAAGTTAAAAACCTTATTCAGTATTTAGGTCGAATTTCAAATACTCATGGAAGGCATGAGCCCTTGAGCCAAAAGAAATCATGTTTTTTCGAAATTTCCCATGCCTTTGTGATTAATGTTATTCTTTTCATAATATTTATTTCCACATAGCTCCTAGATGATGTAAGTAGGCTTGAAGATCCTTTCAATTTAGAAGTTGGTGTGGTGGGTATAACTATTTTCAAAGGACTGGAAAGAAGTGGAGGAGGCATTAATGTGTCTTCCAGATCTTTGATCCTTCCTTTCAACTTCATGTTTTCCACTTCAAGACCACCAATGGAGTCATCCAAAGCATCCTCGATTTCTCTGTGAATTTTATAAATATGGGAAGGTTGCATATCACTTAGGTCAACCTATAAAAAATATTTCGCTTTCTTATTCTTCACATCACATTTTTCAATAATCAATTTCTTGGATTCCCTCTCAAAGACAACGCTTTGAAATGCAAATGACTCTTCTTCATTAAAGGTCTCATTCTCAATGGTTTCCAATGATGCATTCTAATGGATGTATTTCCCGGTTGATCAATGATGGGAAACAAATTTTATCGATATATTCCTTGAGCTCCATGTCTTCAAGAGAGAAGTTATTTATGTCACTTTTTATGTGGTGGTCTTCTTCCTCTTGCACAACATTCTTCCTCTTCTTTCTCAAAGGAAGCTTGTGTGATCTCTCAATTTTTATGGAAGGGAGATTCTTTTCTCCTTCACCACTGGAACTATTGTTGGTATATTTCTTGATAGGGTGGGCCACTAGAGCAGGGCTCCGAGATGTGGTAGTTTTAGGAGTAACAGTTGGGGGTTGGGCGCTCTTCTCATTGGGAACCTTTCCTTTCTTCTTGTAAAATTCATTAGTACTAAGTATTGTTTCCAAGTCCCTAGCATTGTGAGCAGGAGTGCCTAAGTTGTTATCTTCTCCTTCACTCAGAATAGTATGAATAAATGAATTGTTGAATCCTAATCCCAGTATATGTTCCAAAAAAAATTCCATTAGGATCAAACCCCTTTATCTTTTCATCATATTTCGGATTCACAATGTGGAAGTGGTTCGCAAACTCGTCGATTTTGTTTATATTCTTGAATATAAAGTCTCCAATTTTCTAAGGCAAGGGTATGAATTTCTTTTTCCATTTTTCATGGAAAAAGTGTAAGCGGAAATTATACTGCCTTGCTACTTCCATGATAAACATTTTATCAAATACATGGCATGGAAGAAAAGAGGGATTTTCCTTGGAACCAAAAATCTTGATGACATTATGATTTTCCATTTGCTCTAATGTCCCCTTTTTATCCAAGAATTTATTTGCCTGGTCGAATATTCTAGGGGTATCTTTATCAAACAATAATCCTTTGAAAACTGAAATGCAATCATTTTAAACTTCATAAAATGGTAAATAATCCTTGTATCTCCACAACACTTGGTACCAGAAGGTAACTGGATCAAGTTTGTAGTTCACCCTCTTATAGATAGACAATTTTGGAAATTGACAGCAATATGTTATTGCAAACACCAAATAAGAAACCATGAAAAATTTCTTGTCCTTTGTACTATGAAAATTGGGAGGAGATTTCAATGGAAATCAATTTTCCCCAATCGAAAATTGCTTTCTCTTTAACTGTAAAATAAAAAATATAAAGAATCATTCGAGAAATGGTGGTGATGTTTTCATGGCCTCACAACCTGGTAAACAACCAAGCAATTTCCCAAAAGGGATTTTTTAAAGAAGGCAACCTGAATCCTGGTAATGTCTTATGGGACAACCACGAGATTCTCCAAGAACTCAGGAAATAGGTCTAGGTTGTTGTCATTCATTTTCAATAAATCCCTACAATCCTCCCCTTTGAAGGTAAGAGTTGGCTCAGGGAGCTTCAACATCTTACGAAATATTTGTGGTGAAAGAGAGATGGGGGAACGATCCTGGAGTTGTATGATTCGCTGACTCGGTATGTATTTCTCAACACACCATGCAATCAGTTCCTTATAGTTGACAATTTCAGGAACACACCCTGCACGAGCAATTTCGGATGTCTAGATCACTTCTTTCTAAGAGGAAGGGGACAAATAGTAAGAATACGCTTTGGACCACTGGAAATTATGGTCTTCACACCCAAAAATATTTAAAGTGTCACCGTAGAACTTTTGTCAAGTTGTTTCTTCCATAGGTTGACGAGATCACTCCTTTAACCAAATAATATTTGAAATAAGCGCTTGAGAGAGATAACAATAATATAATATTCGTAAAACTGTGTTTTAACGTGGTATTAATGAGAAATATCCTCGAGCCTTCTCTTATTAATGAAAATCTTTATGGAACCTGCATGATGATTTATTAGCATTAAACCATACTAAATGTGTATTGGTAAAATCACAAAGGTCGCGGGGATGGACGAGAGAAATTTGAATTTGGGGATTTTAGTGAACCTGCCAACCCGAGAACCCACGAACCCGTGGTTGTGAATGATAGAAAATAAGCTAAGTGTTTGAGAGCGGTTGGTCAGACTTGGATACAAGATGAATGAAAAAATTAGGAGCTCAGTACCTGCAAGAAGCTTGATGGTCATAATGTACATCACAGATCTTTGGGTGAAAAATGGATATCGTGGAACATGGAATATGAAAGCTTGAACCCACGAACCTAAGATTGAAAAAATGGTTAAGTACATAATAACACGATGGTCGGTCGGACTCATAATATGGGAATATGGATGGAGATGAATATCTGTGAGTCTGCCAACCCGCGAACCCACCATTTTTTAGAAATGATTAAGTATAGTAACTAGAAAGGGGAAAGAGAAGGGAGAAAATAAAAGGGGAGTTAGGGTAAGTATAGAAGAGGGAAAAGAAATGGACAAAAGAAGTTGGGAAAAATAGAAAAGGGGAGGGAAATTTCAGAAGCGGGAATTGATCTCAACAATGTTACAGATTGAGGTATAGGTTTGGTGCACAGTTGATGCACTTGTTTCTAGTACAGGTTGAGGTACAGGTTAATGCATGGTTGATGCATGGTATAGGTTATTACAGGTTGTTGGTACAGGTCGTTGGTATAGGTTTTTGGTACAGGTTGTTTGGTGAAGGTTGCTAGCACACGTTTATTAGAGATTTTTGGTACAGGTTGAAAGTGATAGAGTGACAATGGCAGTGGTTGATTAAGTGACATTGACATATTGTCTACATTTGGAATTTATATTTCAAGGCGGTTGGACGGGGCAACGAAAGGGGGTTGTAGCCTCCTTTCGATTGGTGTTGGAGAATCAGGGAGTAGTAGCTTCCTTCAGGATGGAGCCTCAGAACTTGTTGGTTGTATCCACCTTCCGGTTGGATCCAGAGAACCCAGGGGGTTGTAGCCTCCTTCTGGTTAGATTCAGATAATTTAGGGATTTGGATCTTCCATCAGGTTGGAGCCTGAGAAACTAGGAGGTTGGTGCCTCCTTCCATTTGGAGCTAGAGAATTGGAAGTTGGTGCTTCCTTGAATGTAATTATTTGAAATATAAGAAAAATAGTATGTGGTTTTCTCCCGCATTGGGTTTCCACGTAAATATTTGTGTATTGTGTATTGTGTGTATGTGTTTATTATTATTTACTATGCAGTGATGGATGTTAATGTTTATGATACAATAATATATTGGTGATGAAGTTATGAACATGGTTGAATAAGTTAAAAGAATATAGATTGTGGTTAAAAGTGGAATAACATGTTCATACTAATTCAGCCCCCACCCTCTTAGTATTCCAATATTTACGTGGAAACCCAAACAGGAGAAAAACATGGAATGTTTTCTTATATATATCAAGAATACATTCATAGGAAGCACCAACTTGTAAATTCTCCAGCACCAACTAGAAGGATGCACCAACCTAAAGGAAGCACCAACTCCCTTATTTCTCTCGCATCAATTGGAAGGAGGATATGACCCCCTGATTTACAAGAACTAACCTGAAGGAAGCACCAACTCCTTGAGTTCTCTAGCACCAACTGCAAGGAGGCTGCAACCCCCTTTCCTTACCCCGTCTTGTCACTCGGATATATAAGTGTAGACTCACTTTCACTACCACTGATCAACATATAACTACCACTATCATTGATACATCAACCAACCTGTCACTTTTATATGAAACAACATGTCATTGTCATTTTCATTGTCACATCAACCAACTTGTCACTGTCACTATCACATCGACAAACCTGTAACTGTCATTGTCACATCAACTAACCTGTCACTGCCACTATCACATCAATCAATTTGACACTGTCACTATCACATCAACCAACCTGTGACTTCCATTGTCACATCAACCTGTGACTACCACTGTCACATTAACCTGTGACTACCACTGTCACATCAATCTTTCACTGATGATCAACCAACTATAACCAAGTCCACTCACATGGATACCAAAACCATCACTAAACCATGTACATCAACCATCAACCATGTACCTAAACATGTACCATATCATGTACATCAACCATGTACATCAACCTCATACCATATCATGCATAAACCATGTATCAAACATGTACCATACCATGTACATCAACCATATACCGAAACATGTACCATACCATGTACATCAACTATGTACTATCTCATCCATCAACCATGTACCATACCAAGTACATAAACCATGTACCATATCACGTACATCCTAAGACATCACCAATGAAGTGCCTCAAGCATAACCAAGATAGCCACAATACCAAGATACCAATATATTGAGGATGCACTTCTAACAATGTATCATATCATCATAAAGGTGTACCATATCATGTACCATCATCATCAAGACATACCTGAAGAATGTACCATAAAAATAACCCTCAATAACACATGTAAATTATACCCTTGATCATGTAGCAGACCTAATACACAAAATTTTATACCTATAGCTCTTTCTCAACTTCAACAACAAGAGAATAGCATCTTCATCAAACTTTACCTCAATCTTGCGGGACTAGTTTTGGATACGTCACAAACCCTAAATTTAAACAAGCATAAATATGTGCTTGTAATGAATAAAGATATGAAATTTGAACCACAGATACTTTGATATTTATCTTCCATCTCCTCAAAATTTCGGGTCTGAAACTTCTCAGAACTAAAGTTATAGCGCAAATGGAAAACCTTCATGAAATTTACCCTATTCTAGAGAGCGAACTTGTACATCATGACACATGCTCAATATTTGATATTTTATTTCGAAAATTTCACACAAGATACTAATTAAGACTGTTAAGTTTTCATTGAAATTGGTCTCACGGAATTTGGATCCTGTATGAAGAAGTTATGATTGTTTTACCCGGAACACTTGTTTAAGACTAGTTTCAGGACTAGTCAAAAACCCTATCTCCCACAGAGTGTATTTCGATAAATACAACAACCCAGAAACTTAAAATTTTACCACAGGTACCTTGACATGTCTTCTCAACCTCCTCCAATTTTCACTATATGAATCATTCTAGAAAAATATTTATAGAGAAAATGGTAAGATGACCTTTAAATAACATACCTTAGAATACATCATCACAAGACTTCATCCTCCCTTGGAATTTCACCCTTCTTCACTTCATATTCCCTCTGAAATTCAACTTAGATCCCCTTGGTTACCTAAGATAAGAATCACTTACTCACATAGAAGATATTCAATAGAATTTGTGTATGAATGTACTTATTAGTTACTTCTTGAGGTGTATATACACTTTTTCTTAGTGAACTTTTTCCTTAACTTCAAGGCTTCTTGAAATTTCTTGTTATAACCACTTTAACCTTTCATTAATGACTTGCAACCAATTAGGGGCTTCTTACCCATATTTGGGGCTTCAAAATTCATGACCTTATAACTCCTCAACCATGAGGAAATACATGACATTACAACTACCGTTGGAAATAGCATAACAAGGATTATCCATCTATGAGCTTGTTACTTGCATTTACATTGTCCTTCATGTACTTACTCCTAAAACAACTTTGATATTCATGAACACGCCTATAGGTTTCTTGTAGACTTATTCAAATCATATTCTCGTTAGTTCCATGCTTAGAGATACACCATAAGGGGACCACTTTGGATACTTCTCTAAATACACCCATCACATATTTTGACATCAATGACAACCACTACTTGTTGACATAAATGACAACCAATTGTCCAACAACATCAATGACAACCAACTATCCATCAATCTCCCCCTTTGGCATTGATGGAAACACTCATACTCCACCTGTGACCAATTCTCCTGCGATGTTTCTCTCCTCATGTTTCTCTCCCCCTTTGACATCAATGGCAAAGGGTATCTCCCCTTGGGGATGCTCCCCCTATATTCATGCTTCTAATAGTTATCTTATGATATTTCTCTTTCTCCCCCTTTGACATCATGGTCAAAAAGGGTAACTCCCCTTGTCGATATACCTTATTTGAACAATCTTTCGTTGACTTCATGTGCTCCCCCTATCTTCATGCTTCTGATATTTCTTTCATGATCTCTTTCTCTGATGATTACTCTCCCCTTGATTTCTCTGAAATATGTCATGTAGATCAATGTGGTATTTCTTCTATATTCTTTATTTCCTCTCTTCCGGTGTGTTTTTTCCATTGGTGCTTCCTCTTGTAATTCACTAACATAAATGAAAAGAATTCAAAGTTACTTGACTTCATGTCTTCATGGCTTGACAATTTCACATCAATGACCATACCTTCCTCTAACTATATAACTTATGTTGTTCCTTTTACTTCTTACCTTCTTTTGATTCCACTTTTCAACTGATTCCAATTGTTACTATGTTTTCATCCACTATCTATTTAGACCTTTCAAATCTCTCATGAATCTATTTCTGTCTATATTTCATAAGATTGTTCATGACTCTGCTACTCAACTGCACACAATGTTGACGTATCTGTTGCAACTAATCACAACATATTCTACACTTATGTTATCAAACGATTCTGAAATTCCCTTTCCAAGATATGAAAACATTTCAAATAGCTTGAAAGATAGTTTTTTTATTTGTAGAGATACTACTTAGACTCCCCCCATTCAATATTCATATTTACCAAGAGTCTCCAAGCCGAATGGCTTAGAAAAATATCCTCTCTGATGTGAAGTAATCTTCCTCTTTGTCTGTGAATTCATCATAATCCTCTTTCTGAATTCTGAATTCTTCCTCTTTTCCTATGGATTCATCATGATCGAGCACTACTACAAATCCTTTGAATGTGATCTCTCGGACCTGGTATTAATTCACTTGTTCTTCTTGTTTTTCATTTCTTCTCTAAACCTTCATGTATCCGACATCTTCCTTTTTTCCTGTAGATTTTTTGAGATCTTGTACTATTGTCAATCTTGAGAGTATGACTTATGGGTGTCCTTCATTCGTCTATTCTTCCTTTACATGTTCTTGTTTTATTTTCCAAACCTTGTTATATTTGATATCAATGTTCTCTTTCATATAAGTATCCATCATCCTTATAAAATCATGATCTATATATCCATATTTATGGAATTTGTGACATTCAATATTATATGGAATCACATATGCATTTCTTGCTTGACCATTTCGTCCATAAGCTCTGAAATCTACAGCTTTATGTCCAAAGTTTGTACAAATAAAAAAATGACCATAAAAGAAATTTCCATACCTAGGAGTGAATGATCTTCTTTGTGATATAGTCCTTCTAAACTCATGCCTTGATTGATCGTGATCTTCTCTTTTGTTGTTTCCTCCATAATGATTAAAGCTTATTTGATTCTTGAAAGTGGAAGGTCTTCTTTGATATCCATCTCTTTTGTAATCTTCTTATTTATTTTTCTTCAGTTTTGGAATGTTCTTCATTGAGGGCTCACATACTTCCTTCTTATTAGTGCCTTTGATTACTTATGCATAGCTCTTAGCCTTCTCTTCATTCTTCCTTTCTAGTAACCTGTAACATTTCTCTTCAACTTTCTTTACTAATGATGTGGAGTTTTATCTATCTTCATTGTTCTTGTTGAGATTGAAAACTTTAACTCTTAATATAACAACTTCTTCTTCAATCTTCTCACAATATTCTTCTTTCTTTATCATCTAGATCTTCATGACTTCTTCCTTTCTATTTGCTTCTTCAAGTTGAATTTTCAATGAGACAATTTCTTCTTCAAGTCTTCTTTCTTGTTGACTAAATTTTGCTTCAAGATTATCTAAATCCTCAGATATTTCCTTGAGATGGTGTTACAAATCAAAATTACTCACTTTAATGATGACCTTTTGTCATCATGACTAGTGTCGCAAGTGTCGCATTATTGGCCTTAAGTGTCGCAAGTGTCGCAAACATCATACTTCCATATTGCATATGTCATGTCTCTAACGAAATCACAGGGACACTTAAGACACCTTCAAAGACTAGTTTAAGGAAGAGAAATCATTTGATGAAGAGTAAAAAGAATTTTCCATGAAGAAAACTACTTAAAAATGAATTTTGGAGGGCAACACTCCCCTACCCACTCACAGGGAGTGTGAGCGCTCCCTACCCTCCTTTGGGGGAGCGTTGTAGCACCCTGTACACCCTTTTGGGGGAGTGTTAGGATTTTCTAAAGGAAATTTTGGCAGTGCTCCCCTACCCACTGTCAGGGAGTTCCAACGCTCCCTAGCCTTCTTTGGGGGAGCATTGCAATGCTCTGTGCACCCTTTTGGTGGAGCGATAGCATGTTTGAGAAAATTTTGGGTTGTTGAGGAGAATCAGGGGAAAATCCCCCTTATCTTGGAAATCAATTGGATTTGAATCTGAGGTCAAGGCTACATCTTAGGGAGGATCCACAACTGATGGAGAAATATCCTCAATCTATCCCAAGAATCTCTAAGGTGGTTGGGTCTCTCCAAGCTTATATAAGGAGGCCCTCTCATGGTAAAAATAAATGGAGACATTGTAAGGCATCAAACTTCTGATCTCATAAGGGAGATATCATTGAAGAATCATCATTCTGTGTGTGGATTATTTGAGCAAGGGTCTGGACAAAGAGAGCTTGGTGAAGCTTTTTCACCTACATCCATGGTTGTAAGCATCTCACTTTGTTTTCATTAATATAAATCTATGCTTTGCATGTTTCCTTTAAAGTTTGTGTACGTTTCATGAACTTGTTTCTTTCATAGATCCATTATGAATATAATCATGGTAGAGTAGGAAGTATGTCTCATTTTTTTTTCTCATTGTATTGTAGGACCTTCTAAATAACTTGGAAATCAAGATCAACCTAGATCGAGCAAGGACAAACATCAGTAAAAGGTATTTACCCTTCTTCCTTCTTCTTCTTTGAATAATTTAGTTTCATGAAAAGGAAAGTCAGTGTCCACAATAACACTTTTCTTTCTTGGTCATAGGGGTCTAGTATCCAAGAGGAAATCCACTTGTCCATAGGGGGATTCTCCTATAACATAAATTGGCAACTCCACTAGGGGTGGACTTTGATTTTTTATTCCTTTCCTAGGTCTTGTTTTGGCCATTGCTCATTTTTTAATCTTATTCATGCTGTGTCTCTGGTCCATAAATGTGTTGTTGGATCTTGGATTCATCTTACACATTGAATTTTTGCATTTTTCCTGAGTTTTTTTTTTAATTTCTGGGAAAAAAATTGAGTTCTGAGAGGCCAACGCTCCCCTTCCTTTACCACCAATGCGTTGGCACTCCCTTGCATGCTCCCGCAGAGTGTTGTAGCGCTCTGGTACCCTTGAAACCATAGCATTGCCCCTTTTTCTGCCAAAATATTCTTGGGAGTAGTTTTTCTCAGTCTTTTTTTTGTTGATTCATCTGCTCAGGGTTTATGTTATCTTAGTGTGTCCTTGTTTAGCCTCCAATTATTTGATTCTAAGGATTAATGATGTTTTGTTTGGATTTTTGACATCTTTTTTCCTTTCTTTGAGTCACTCTTCTTCCCTGAGATTTGGAGTCAATCTACTGCTTTCTCACTTATCTAATTGACTGAAAGATGTTTTAAGGAAATTAAAAGATCTTTTCACTATTTCATTTTGATCTTTGAGGTATTTTCTCCAAGAATTTCCTCCTGTCTGGATTTGGTTTTCTTTTGTCTTGTTTGATCACAGTGAGGATGTGCTTTTTTTTATGTGAATTATGCTTCTGGTTTGCTTAAGTCTCACAGATCTTGAAGTTTGATTAACATAGGAAGATTTACATCAATCTGATTATCAGTCACATATAAACATTTTAGCATTGTATCAGATTTTTGATTCAGGACTATTGCATGAGGTCATTGCATCTTAGTGTTTGAAAGTGAAAGGAAAATCCTTATCCTTCCCTTAAATAGACATTCATTGAAAGAAAAGATTTCTTATCATTTCTTATTCATGTTTTGGGAATTGAGTTATAATATCATCAGTTTTCACTCTCATACACCTCTGAGTAAACAACGGCCTTAAAATCAAGCGCTTACTAAAATCCATCAGAAATTTTTTACATTTTCTGTTATCAAACCTACATTATCTTAAGGTGTATGGATTTGGAATAGGTTGAAAGGATAAATTTTAAATATGTCAAACAAACATTAGCATATTGCGACAGGGAGAGAAAATCCAATTGTCGTATAGGTTTTTTGGGATCCCCCTCTCACACAGGGGTCACACACGAGGTCGCATTTGGGAGAGTTACATATATTATCCCTCTGTGGTTCAACCGTTCGTATTAGTCAGATCGTATATTGGGGTTTCTTCTTGAGGTTCAACTGTCTTCATTTGGTCTCGGTGCTTCGTGAATTATAAATCCGTTCGGGGTGTCCTCTAAAGTTCTACCAGCCCATTTGTCCTCAGTTCTCTTGAAAGATTTCATACTTGTTATCCTACCCATACGTTTGGACTAGACTGACGAATGTACCCACAAAGGGGCTGACTTTGAATTGGTGACCTTAGTATCCATAATCTTCAGGGTCTTACACGAGGTTACAGTGAAGGGAAGCCTCACTGTACCTCGAACAAACATTGGTCAAACTCACTCGGGCTCCTCGGAGGGTAAATCCACATTTACTGCATGGAAGCTTGCACCAAGGTGTAAGTCTGTTAATCAGGTTGCCAACATAATTTATCCACCCTCTCTATCCCCGCCCCTTCCTATATTGATCTCGCGATGTTGGATTTCATCACCAACTAGTGGTTTCATTGTGGGAGGTTTTGTTTGATTGTTTTCTTTTAGATTCATAGTGTGTGTTGTTTGTTTTACTTAGTGGACCTTAGGTCGAGTTAGAGTTAATGGAATCAACTCCTGGGAGTACCAATGGAGGAACCCCTTGTCCCGAGGAACCTTTCACCTTTCCTTCTTTTGGAAACTTTGGTCCTTTGTACATTGCCACAATGAGTCTTCTCAGACTCACCATCGGATTACTAGTTTGGTTATTCCCCACTCCAGTGATCTTGAATCCTCCCAGTGCTTCAGCTGCACCTAGTACTTCAGATGTCAGTACACCACCCATACATCAACCTCATGTCTAATTTTCACCTTCTTCACCCATTAAGTCTCCTTCCTTTTCTCCTTATTCGCCTAGTGAAATCTCTAAAGCAAGTAGCTAGGATAATTAGAAGAAGAAGAAACAGAAAGAGAAGAAGAGGAAGAAACCGAAAAGGACCAAGCCTCCAACTACATCAGATGTTGGATCTAAGCAACTAGTTAGTGTTAATAGTATTGAGAGTGTTGATGAGGTCAACAAGATTAAAATGAAGAATCTGAAACCCAAATTCCCTTGCAGTCTTTGTAAGGGTGACCACTTTCTGAGGGATTTCCCTGGTCTTTCCAAGGTCTTAGAAATGTGGTCCTCCACGTCATCTCCCTCTGTTAGACATGTTGGTGATGCCTCATCAACTAGTGACATTAAGGTTGGTAAGAAGAATACAACTACAAATTTCCTTGTATGTTATGCAAAGGTGATCATTATTCTCACATTTTTCCTCGTATGGACAAGGATTCTTCTCTTTTGAAAAAGCTTCAACGTCCAATCAATTATCGTAATATTTCTCCCAACCCATTGTTAGTTGATGGACTAGTCAATATGGTTCCATCCCCGGTCAATCCGGTTGATCATGTGGTCAATCTAGTTTCATCCTCGGTTGAACCACTAACCCAAACGGTCGATCTGTTTCCACCTGTCAACCCCATTCTCCCCTTGGAGAATGAAACCCAAGTGGTCGATTTGATGTCGTTATCGATCGATCCCACTCCTCCATTGAGGAGTGCCAAAGTGGTTTCTTTGGTTACTTCATTGGTCAATCCTACTCCTCCTCTGACAAGTGCCAAAGTGGTCGATATGGTTCCGTCATCGATCGATCCCACTCCTCCATTGAGGAGTGCCAAAGCGGTTGCTCCAGTTCTGCCATCGTTCAATCCCACTCCTCCTCTGATGAGTGCCAAAGCAGTTGCTCCGATTCTTCCATCGGTCGATCCCACTCTTCCTCTGAAGAGTGTCAAAGTGACTGATCCAGTTCCTTCCTCGAGAAGTCCCAACCTTCATCCAAAGAGTGCCAAAGTGGTTGTTCTGGTTACTTCATCGGTCAATCCCACTCTTCCTTTGAATAGTGCCAATGTGGTCGATCTGATCCCATCATTGATCGACCCTACTCTCCCTCTAGAGAGTAAACCCGATTATGCCCACATTTTTATCGTTGATACAGAATATACTGTGCTGGGGGGCATTCCTCTTTCTCCTGCAAAACCCCCTCCAAGTAATAAGGCCATCCTTTTTTATTGGGGTGCACTAACTGGACCTCGTCTTCCCTCTCAAATTCCTTTCAATATTACAGTATAGGTTTGCGGTCGGGTTGTTCCTCAGACAGTAATAGATGAAGTTTCTTTCAGTAGTATTTTTTCCTCATTTGCTTGGCAAATTTTGGGTTATCCTCAGCTTGTGCTGATTACCTAGACTTTGTTCGCTTTTAACAAAAGAACCAGTCACCCTTTATGGATCCTTCCTCGGTTTCCCGTAAATTTGGGAGGGAAAACCGTCTTTATTGATGTTATGGTAGTCCAAGACCCCTTAGATTTCGATTTACTCCTTGGGAGAGATTATGTCTATGCCACGAAAGCTATTGTGTCCACTCTCTTTCATGTGATATATTTCCCTCACGATGGAAGAATGGTGACTATTGGTCAACTTTAGTTTGTTGGCCCTGACTTGACCATCAACCCAATGACCTCCCTAAACGGGTCTTATATGCAGTTAGTATCACCCTTGCCGCAGGTCAATTATGTGGCATTGTCTCCCATGCCTTCAGCTACCGATGAAGATGACTTAGATCCGATAGGTGACATGGTGATCTCTTCAGTAGGGATATTGGATCCTAATCTCCTTACCCCTGTCGCGGCCCTCGACATGTGTTTCTTCTAGAGCATTCTTCTTCCATCCAATGAAGATCTCTTGGAATCCATGACCAATTTTTGTCCCTTGACATGGTGTCCTTCCATAGTGTTATCCTCTTGGCAGCCATGATCAAGAAGAATTCACGAGCATAGTTTCTCTTCTATGTGGCAAGCTCATTAAAAAATGAAACAGAGGTCACGAGCATAGTTTCTCTTCTCTATGGAAATCTCATTAAAAAATGAAATAGAGGCCACGAGCATAATTTCTCTTCTCTGTGGAAAGCTCGTTAAAAAATGAAACAGAAATTTGGAGATTCAACCCAGAGCCTTGAGCATAGCTCTATTCCTGTGTCAAGCTCATTAAAAAATTAAACAATCACCTCTCATGTCAGGTCGAGTCTTTTACCAGATCTTGTAGATGTCGAGTCGAGTCTTTCGTTAGGTCTCATATTTGAACCTTCATTTCATCCACCCTTATCCTTTTTCTCCATCTAGTACGAAAATTGGTGACAACCTCAAATTCGGTGAATGAATTGAAGCTTGGGGGGCATGTCTCCAGCCTTTGATGATCATTCTAGAGTTAAGGCACTATCTGTCAAGATGAGGGGAGAGTACCGAGGTTGGTCTTTGTTCTTTCTCATGCTCATAAAAACATGAGAATGTAACCGAGCAACCTTTTATCTCGTTTTTGGGCTCACATGGATATATGAAAAAGGAATCCCCTAGAGTCTTCTTTAAGCTCTTTTCAAACTCTCTAAACATGAAAAGATTGTTGAGTGATCTTGCTTCCTTTCACACTCGTTAAAAGGTTTGAAAGGGTGTATTTCGAGTGGTATTTTATCTCTTTTTCGGCCTCGCGAGACTAAAATTACGAAAAAGGAAAACCCTAGAGTCTCCTTTAAGTTATTTTCAGACTCTCTAAACATGAAAAACCATTGAGTTTTCCTTCTCTGGATTCGTTAAAATCATACATTGAAGGGCCCATACGGGACCAAACCCTTACTTCTTCTAGTTCGTTAAACAAAGGAAGATGGACTTAGCAAAGGTGAGTTATATCAAGCATGTGTTATCCTCCTTGAGCTCGTTAAATTAAAAAGAGGTACTTGTCTATCTAGATGGGGGAAAAAATTGAAGGAAGCAAGCCAAGCAGTTTTTGAAAACTTTACCAGTAACTCTTACAGTCTCCCTTGAACACATCACTTTGTCTTTGCATACATTTTAATCCACTGAACCTCTTCAATAAACCAATCCTATGATTTTCTTTACTCCTTTGGGTCACTCGACGAAAGTCACAGTATCCATTGCATCATCATGTCTTGGTACATGTCATGTTTCTTCTATTGTGCCCTGGTGTTCAAGGGAAGTATCTGCCTCGAGAGTCAACCATAACAAATATATTTTTTCAATACCCGTGTCAGTGCATGTTCTTTTGATCTACCAATTTACATCTCTGTGTCAGTTTCATGTCATTGATGGGGGATACATCAAGGCCCTCCTGCGATGCGTCTATTCTTGTCGAATTCAACACATCATTTGGGAACTAGACTTAGAAACCAATTAGTACCCTGGGACCTGCATGCCTCAATGGCAAGCCTCCTCACTTCCGATAGTGGGTTTACATCATTGACCCCTGATCGAGTGATTCCACAAATGTTCAAATTCAGCTCATCTATTCACATTCGCTATAATGTACTAGGGTACCTTGGGAATAATTGACATCAATGGTGATTTCCCTCGCGCTTGTTAACAGTTTACCTCATTGACCGATAATCAAGTGGTTTCTGCCATGTTCGACATCAAGACATCTATTCACATGGTTAGATTCATACTACATTGGGATCGATAAGAAGACCCTTGGTTGAGTCATCACTCTTATATGTACTTTGACCAGGTTGCGACGGAGTTTCTTTTGAACGCTGACACATATATTGTCACATAGATCCACTTTGTATTGGTCGTGGCTATGTCTTGTCATCTTGTAGATCCATTGTGTATTCTTTGTGGCTACGATCATTTCAGGTCATAGGAGTATAGATCCACATTGTATCTTCAGTGGCTATACCTTTTTGTCAATATAACTATGGATCTGCAGTGTATCTTATGGCGGCCATATCTTGAAAGTCTTTATCACTCAAGCATAGGTATGCATGCCTTTGTTTTGAAACATGTCATAATATTTGTTTGATGGTTGTGTGTAGATTCTATCAGGTTCTCTGAGTCTGTACCCTTGCTCGAAAAAGTCTACAAAGTACTTCAATCATCATTTTTTGAATTCTAACTTCCCACTTTGGGGGGAAATTTGTTACACATCAAAATTACTCACTTTAATGATGACCTATTGTCGTCATGACTAGTGCCAAAAGTGTCGCATTATTGGCCTTAAGTGTCGCAAGTGTTGCAAACATCATACTTCCATCTTGCCTATGTTGTGTCTCTAACGACATCACAGGGACACTTAAGACACCTTCAAATATTGGTTTAAGGAAGAGAAATCATTCGATGAAGAGTACAAAACATTTTACATGAAGAAAACTAATTTAAAATGATTTTTGGAGGCCAGCGCGCCCCTACCCACTGTCAAGGAGTGCCAGTGCTCCCTACCTTCCTTTGGGGGAGCATTGTAGCACCCTGTACACCCTTCTAGGGAGCACTAGTCGTTTTTGAAGGAATTTTGGGCAGAGCTCCCATACCCACTGTCATGGAGTTCCAGTGCTCCCTAGCCTTCTTTGGGGGAGCGTTGCAATTCTCTGTGCACCTTTTTGGGGGAGCGCTGGCCTATTTGAGAAAATTTTGGGTTGTTGAGGAGAATCAGAGAAAAATCCCCCTTATCTTGGAAATCAGTTGGATTCGAATCTGAGGTCAAGGATACATCTTAGGGAGGATCCACAACTGATGGAGAAAGATCCTCAACCTATACCAAGAATCTCTAAGGTGGTTGGGTCTCTCCAAGCTTATATAAGGAGGCCCTCTCATGGTAAAAATAGATGGAGACATTGTAAGGCATCAAACTTATGATCTCATAAGGGAGATATCATTGAAGCATCAACATTTTGTGTGTGGATTATTTGAGAAAGGGTCTGGACAAAGAGAGCTTGGTGAAGTTGTTGCACCTACATCCATGGCTGTAAGCATCTCACTTTGTTTTCATTAATATAAATCTATGCTTCGCCTGTTTCCTTTAAAGTTTGTGTACGTTTCATGAACTTGTTTCTTTCATGGATCCATTATAAAGCTAATCATGGTAGAGTAGGAAGTATGTCTCATTGTTGTTGCTCATTGTATTGTAGGACCTTATGAAGAACTTGGAGATCAAGATCAGCCTGGATCAAGCAAGGACAAACGTCGGTAAAAGGTATTTACCCTTCTTCCTTCTTCTTCTTTGAATAGTTTAGTTTCATGAAAAGGAAAGTCAATGTCCACAATAGCACTTTTATGTCTTTGTCATAGTGGTCTAGTATCCAAGAGGAAATCCACTTGTCTGTAGGGGGATTCTCTTATAATAGATGGCTAGTCAAAATCTCTTCTCTCTTGTATGCTTCCTTTCTTTGTGCTACTATTTCAGCTTCCAAAAACTAATTTTCTTCCAACTAACTTTTGTATGTTTCTTCAATCCTTTTGGATTCTTCTATTTGGAATTTTAGGTTTGTAATCATCTATTGGACTTATTCAGAGTTGAATTTTTGAGATTCCCTTTTTATCTTGATCAATTCTTCCTCGAGTGACTTCTTTTTCTCTCTTTCTTTCACCAGCTTGTCTAAATCCCTGGTTATGTGTCTCTCATAATCTTCTTCTTATGAATGTGTCTGACCTAATGAAATTATTTATTCCCATACTAATTCAACATATTATTCATTATGATTAGCATGTTATGAATATGTGGTAGAATGGTATTTTGTAGAGTATATATTATGTAGCTTATCCAAAATTTATTTGTCTAATGAACATTGTCCCACTTTATCTTTTACTAAATCTGATAATCCTTCCAAGATGAAATCCATTGCTTTTTTGTTGTTTCTCTTCAATTCTTTTTTGGATGTAGTCTTCAGTTTCTTTGGACCAGTGTATCCTATAACAACTAAGTGTCAAATATCATACCCTTGTGCCTACAAAAATACTTCCATTATTTTTTTCCACATCTTATACTTCGGACCAATATGTCCATCAAATTGTAGTATTCCATTCCTATACAAATTGTTTCTCTCCATGAATATTGTCGGTCCATTTTATGTGGAATCCATGGCCTACCTTCCGGTAGTTAAATTGGTTTCTTGAAGGACCTTCTCTGATACCAATTGTTGGAATACTAAGAGAGGAATGGGGGGGGGGGTGAATCAATATGATCTCTTTTTACCCCTTTCAACCACAATATATAAACTTCAACTTTATCATTGGTATATCATTTATGATTGCATTCAATATATCATGAGCATATATCCAAAATTAGTACCATTCAAAAATATCACATCAGATGCATAGTTGATCCAGGTGGATATCAGTGGCCACCTAGCTATTCCAACTGGCTCAAAATAGTTCTTTGGCAATTTACTATTTTTAGCAGTTTTTTGGGCCCTAAACGTTCAGGGCCATTTTGAGGGCCTAAACGACATTTTTTCATGATCGAGCACCTCAATCATTGCCATAGGCATAATTGAGCCTATGAAATTAATCTCCTTGTCAATACCTTTCCAATGAGCTATCGTTAACCCCAAACGAAGATCGTATGCCAAAGTTACTCCCCCATGAAGTTGATACACCAAACTACCCAAAACGGGGTCCACAAACCTGTTGGTTTTTCATCTTTCGGGATTAGAGTTTTGTATTTTCTTTATGTTAAAAAGGTATTTGGAGCCTCATTGTAATGATCATCTTCTTGCGAATGAGCATAGCCATCACATCTCTTCTCAGAGATAATTTTTCACCATTCTAGTGAGTCTTTCACTCTGTAATTTTACAGTTCTGTAGATTTCACTCATTAATAGAAATTGTGTATTACTATATATATGTGCCTCTTGTTATATACATATGATATATCTATGTTATATTATTGGATATCTGTTATGTCTCTATACATTTCTTTATTATATCTCCACTCTCATTTCGTGCCGAAAATAATTTGGATCAGTGGTATCAAAGAAGGCTACTCTTGGTTGATTTTCAGTGCATATCCCCGACGAGGTATGAGTATAGATATTTGGGTCTCAGGCTTGTATATCTTGAGGAAAATCACTCTCGCATGCCCAAGAATCCTTCCATGGAAGAAGAAAATAAAACCATAGAGAAGAAGATTCCATTAATATGTTGTAACACCCTTGTTTCCCCTAGCTTGTAATTAATAATTAATCATGATCACCATGCTATGGCATGGGATCAATGTAATTGTGTTATTGTTTAGATTGTCAATAACTGATTGTGGGGGTGAATCCTTGAAGTATTTGCCATGATATCACTAAATTAAAAGAGTGAGGAAACTATAGAGAGGGTTCTTTATGTCAAATAACCGAAATTATCCTTATGGGAAATAATAAACCTCCTATGGATTCCAAGGAAAAGAATCAGTTAATGAAAGAAGGAACAGCGGGTGAACAATCAACTACCCCCCTGAATGGAGGCATGGAGGGTATGGCTAGGGAGACATCAAACTGTCAGCCCTAAGTACCACAGAGGGAATGTTTTCCTATAGGCCTAGACTGACCCAAGTTTCCTCCTGATGAAACGAACAAGACAGGTCTAGAACCTTCCTAAGGAGGAGAAAGGCATGAAGCATATACACATGCAGGCAGAGAAGAAAAGGGATAGATGCACATGACACAAAATGCACGACTGGGAGGGACATGTGATATTCTCCAAACTCGTAGGGTGAACTACAAGAGAAAATATTTTTGGTTATGAGAGAAAAAAGGAGGAAATGGAACCCTGAGAAATGCAGAAGATATGTTTTGAATGAAAGGTCGCGAGCTTGGTGTTGAGGGAGCATATGATAAACCTCGTAGAGGGCATGATACAGAATGGATCTCTGAGAAATGGTAGAAATTTTCCCTAGTGATATCATGGCTTGGCACGGGGGTGGCCAGAGTGTTAAGATTGAATTCCTCTAAGCCTACGGTTGGGTGGAAAGGAGGACACCCACAGTCTGTTAATTGGTTGCAACTCATAATAGATAAGTGTTCTTATACCCTGTGAAACTGAAATGTGATTGTAAAATAAGGAGGAATACCCCGTGAACGTTTCAGGGATGTGCATGCGTGTTTGATAATTTGATTGTTTTCTTCATTTTTTCTTGGTTGTGTATTTAAGAAAGTAAGAATATGTATGGTCAAATATGACCTGTATACTTATGTACTTGAGCTTCCTGTAGTGGCTCAAATTAAAGGAAAATGAACTCTGATTTTTTTAACCGCAGGCCCAATTTCATATGTGCATATTTACGCTTCCTGTCATTTGGATCTCCTGAGAAATGGGTATGTTAAGCTCAAGAGAGGTAGTGTGAAGGTGCACATAACCTTGGAAAGATGTGCATGGATTAAGAACTCTCTAAGTTCTAAATTCTGGGAGAAGCGCAAGGACTATTCCTGCACTTCATTCAAACTATTTGCAAGCTCAGAAGGTATAACACTTATAGAATGCAGCTGAGGGACGTACCCTTCATACCTTTCACCTATGTGACCAAGGGATTGTGCCCACAACTTTAAAAAATTCTCGGCCAAGAGTTAAGCATGTAGCCCACGAGGTTTTTTGGAGGACCCATATGACCAAGGTCTAGGAACCTTGCGCTAGCCCAAAAGGTGTTAAGTTATTATTAGCTTCGGTGGGAGTTTGAAACTCTGGGATGTCACAATGTCACAAATTCCAAAACCCCCCAAATGTCATAGTTGTGATGTGATGCGGTCTGTAGATATGAGAATGCTTGGGAACTATCCCAACCGTTAGATCTACACTGTAGTCAGCCCGATGTTGACCACTTCAGGAGAGAAAAGGAATTACAACCCCAAAACCTTTGAATCTCGGAGTTGTGAAGTGTTGTGAGACGTTGATCTGGGGAGTCCGTAGGGGACCCTTCTTAACACTCTGATCAACCAGTGGAGGGTTTCACGTATGGTACTTTGGCAAAGTCCCACTTCGAGAGAGTGTAGCTTCTGTAGTGCCAAAATATTTGAATGTTGAAGTTATGAATTAACAAGGGTCGTCAATCCAGAGGGGCTTCGGGGCCTCTCGATACCGTTAGATCTAAGCGGTGTTCAGCCTGATGTTGACCACTCCAGGAGCAAGGAGGAAGTTGCACCATGGATCCCCCAAACTCTGAAGTTACGAAGTAACATAGGATGAAGATACAGAGGATTACGTGGACACCTCTTGACCGTGAGATCGAAGATCTTGGAAAGATATCGGTCGAGGGTGACATGGGCCCACGTTTGAGTGCCATGTGTCACTTTGATTCGTACGTTTTACAAACCCCATGCCCCCATTAAGATGTGACACATGTCTCCCACCGTAGGGGCCATGTGTCATCCCTTCCTTGACACGTGTCACCCTTGGCACTTACTTTCTTGGTCCATATGGTGGGTGGAGTACTCGGGACCCACATGTACTTACCTCTACATTCAGTACGTCACCACAAGCAAGGGTGGGCCCTTTGGGGGTCTGGAACTTCTGGACTTTGGAGGTTTGTGTGCAGCGTCATAGCTAAGTCGAAAGGCCCGAAGGCTAGAGCCACGTGGAGCGATCTCGGGCTCCTTCGGGATTTCAGAACTTTGGGACTCCGAAGGACTTGTGCGCAGAATGAAAAAGTGGCGTTCAGCGTCGAAGTCTCGAACGTCGAACTCTCCTCTAGTTTATATGTTCAATGAGGATCAAGCTTCCACCATTGGATTGGACGATGGATAGACTTCCACCATGGACATAGGAATTTGGAGATGGTACAAATGAGATGAACCCACATGGGCTCCATGTGGCCTTTGACCAAAGAGGCTCGTAGAAATTCGGAAGGGCATAACTTCTAATCCAAAGCTCAAATTGGAGCATGGATACCGTATTTGGAAATCTCTTGACGATCAGAAGAGGATGAATAGCTCAGACAGAGGATCTATGATGTTTGAGGAAAAGAATAATTTTGATGCCCCATTGCTTAAAAAGGTACTTAAGGGGTTGGGTGTGTTACAAAGTGGTATCAGAGCATGGAAACAACACTTGGCCTACTTGGGCTCACGAAAGAGTCAAATGATTTTATTTCTTAAGAAAACTTTAAGGAAGAGGGCACCCTTCCCTACCCTATCTAGCAGAGCATGATTCAAACCCAGACCTGGATGGGCCGGAGAACAGTCGTAAGACTAGTTTACCAAGGCTAAGATGAGCCTATTGAGAATATTATTGTAGTACAGAAATTATCTGCATAAGTTCCTTGAGTAAAAAGGATGCGGATTAAAATTCAGTAGGCATTTTACCCAATAATATTGAATCATACTAGATTGTGGCAGAAGAAGACTATCATTTATTCTAGGAAATGATAGCCAGTCCTACAAAAGTGGGCTTAATGAACCCTCTATTAATTAGAATTTCTTATTAAATGAAGGATATGGCATCGGGAGTACAATCCTCCATGTCTAGAGGCCTTATGAAAGTAGGTAATATTGGCCTACTTGATCTTTCCAAACTGAAAGGAACTTCCTACTAGGGTAAACCCCCCTTGTAAAATAAAAGAAGTCATGGGAGAAGTGGAATGACACGAGAAAATTCAAAAGCTCATGGTTGTGCTAAGGCAGTGTAAATCCATATTAGCTAAGGGCATGACTTTGCACAAGAATGGAAAGAGGTAAGTAAGTGGAACCCGTCTGCACTATAGACAGGGGTATAATGCTTGGTGCATGAAAATATGTTGAAATGCATATCGCAAGGATAGAGCATACATATGACATGCATATATACTTATTATAGTCTTCCATTGAATGTAAAATATGGTGATCATATGGTTAGCGATTATCTGACTACAGTAACATAAGTAAAAGGTTGATGATATTGAGTACATAATGCCTTATGAGGATGAGGTAGAATGGTTAATGAAATTTTCATCTTGAATGTGGTAAAGTGTTGGGACACTTCTAGATAACCAATGAGGCAGGATGACCTCCAGGGGTGGATAATACCCATATAAGGCAGGGCTTGGTATACTCAAGCAGTAGTGAGAGGGAATCTAGAAAAGGATTCCCTTGATAAAAACATATGTTAACCAAAAATGGTTTGAGGCATGAAAAAGAAGCTTGACAAGTTGTCTTGTTGCCTCGGGAATTGTTGGAATTTCCCATATGGTATTTATGGATTGTATAATAACTTTATACTGGTTGAGGAAAAAATTCCTTATGACTGGTTGTTGTCGTGCAAATGGGGGAGCATAGTTATGAGTATGTCTAGTTAAACTTTCATGTGTATATCATGTGAATGATTGCAATCTCTCAACAAAGAGAGACACTCAATGATGAGTATCTCTAGGAGACCTATCATAAGAATGGTTGGAATATCCTTGGGAGAAGGATTTGGAAGTCTGATATATCCATGATATGAGTGACATGGAAAGGATGCAAGCAGTGAGCTTTCATGATAAATGTTTAGGTGTGTTTATTTATGCCTAGGTGGATGGATTTAATACATCATGAGGTTTATTTATATGAAGACTGATATTAAGACCCAAATAGATATGAGTGATAACAATAATAATAATAATAATAATAATAATAATAATCTATTTTTTAGGTCACCACCAAGCCAGACACCAAATTGGTGTATGAGACCCCTCTATCCAGCGTTTTGACTAGTAACGTCTATGGAGGTATACATACGCTACCCCCCTATGGATTTGAATTTGTGACCTCTTAGGAGTAAGCACGCGTTATTAACCATTAGGCCCACTCAGGAAATGCACAATTGATGCACATGTATGATGTAGGAATATATGTATACTAAAGGCACGATATGATTGTCTCGATGAGTGAAATGTAAGGCAAGACTTTCACTTCCCAAAATTGAATGAATACCATGGAAGCATGGCTGACTCTATTCTAAAGAGTCATGAATGTTTCGATTTGAGTGATATATTGAGGGGAATGTGTTCCATTCCCTCAAGAAAGGCTAGTATAAATAGACGAAAGAGTAAAGGAGAAAGGATGTTATGTTTCCTTGATAAAAGGCAACATGATTATTCCTTTGAGGGCCGCATCAAAACAATTTTGAACAATAAGGAGTTAAAGGATTTTAATGTAAACATGCATGTTTATATTCCTTATAGAAATATTTGGTACCGAGTTGAAGCTAAATCAAGGTTGAGGCTATCACAGATAGTGAAGGATATGCAATAAGGAAGTTGCATGCTGAAGGAGTTCTTTGTGGAGGAAATGTGTGAAGACTATGTCAAAAGAACAGAGTCACCACCTTAATGACTGCTGAGAATTGAGCAGTGGACTACAAACATATATATATATATATATATATATATATATATATATATATATATATATATATATATATATATATATATATATAAATAGATAGATATACAAAAATCCTGGATTACATTCTAAAACAAAATTGTATGAGTGGAAAACTATCAAATGAAGGTTGGCCACTTTGATAACTAAATGGTAATGTGCAGCATGCACAAGTTAATGATTCATTATGAACAACAAGGTCTTCTAGTGAAGTATGTTGATGTATCTAATAGATTAGGGAGAGCCTAACCAATACTGCTCAAGAAAGAAATCGTGAAGCTCAAAATAAGAAGTATATTTCATAAGAAAAGAAGGAGAAAAGGAGGAACACTTTTCTCACCCTAAGGACTATGAATTGATTAATAGAGTTGTAGGATTAGAAGAACAGTTGTGGAAACAAGTACAACTGAAAAAAGGAAAATAAATAGATAGTAATTTTGAATGAATGGGCTTGGTTAAGCCATATAAAGTAAAGGTAAAGGCAGTGAGGCCTTGGAAAATAACTCAGTTGGACTGAAATTCCAGGGCTGTGTAGAAGGAGTTGGACCAAGGAAGAGTTCCTTGACTCCTTCCTTGTTGTGTATTGTATTTCTCTGGTACGAGAGATTGATTTAATAATGTAGGTAAGTGTTTTGACATCATTGTGATTATGATTGTATGAATGTAGAAACAATTGAAAATTGTTTGAGTTTCATTCATGGAAACATTAAGGATAGTGTGATAAAGCGCATAAAGATATGCTAGGACATATATGAAAAACGTCCTATTGATTTAGATGCTATGAAAAAATCATTTTGTTTTACATGTATGTGTGTGTGTGTGTGTGTGTGTGTGAAGGTTGTTGAAGGGACTTTAAAATTCCCCATAAAGAACCACTGATGAGTTAATATCAAGGAGAGTCCTAGCATCCAGAACATGTATAAAAAAAATTATACATATGTGGTGTAAGGTATGAAGGAATTTGGTAACAATTCCTTCTGAAAAGTTTCATTATCTTAAATATATGCAGATAATTTTTGAAGTGGTTGATTGTATGCCATTACTAACCAAGTAGGGTAAGATTCAGGAAAGCAAAAAATCTAAACAATAGAGAGAGGGAGTCTATTCCAATCAAGGATGATATATAATCCTTGCAAAAAAGTGCATGAGTAGGGATTGCCATGAGTACAACGACCATTCTAGGGCGAACGGGAATAATGGTGCTCATAGTTAGCACATTGCATAGAATGCATTGAGGAAATGCATGTTTGCATAAGAAGGTAGACAATGGATTTTATATTGAGGAAGGATTACCTTCCAATACTCCACTTTAATTGTGTAGTGATAAAGAAAAGAAAATTTGGGTGGACATGAGTGTTGGCACCCTAGTTACTAATGAAGTAATAATGCTTGGGTGTATTCAAGAGAAACTTGTAGTTTCATATGTGTTGAGTTGGGATCATGATCATCCTGTAGTAGGAAGCACAATCCTGTTGCAATGATGAATGAGATGAATAAACCATATGGTGAAGAGGTTGGTTAAGCTCCAACACACCATGGAAGAGTTCTTGTCACCAAGTGTGGAAAACATAAAAAAAAATCAATGCAAGTGTGCATTGGGTATGAATGTGGCCATGAATATTGGCACATTGATTAAAGTCATTTGATATTTGAATTGAATTTAGAAATGTAGTATGTTGAAAGGATGCTTATGTAAATAATGATATTTACTTTTTCTTTATACCCTAGAATAGATGAAAATGACTTGGATCGTTAGTATGCATCATTTTAAAATACAATCTGCATGAAAACTAACAACTTGTTTGGATGAGGAATGTTGAAGTTGCAGGAAGAAATGGGTCTTGGATATGCCAGTGTTGTAAGCCCATAAGGGAGACCAATTTCCTATTGAGACAAACTATTGTGTGAAGGAATGTCCCATAGAAGAAAATTTGGTTCATGTGCGGAACATATATGAAAATAAATGGGGAATGTGGAAATCTGTGGGTAATGGATTTGCAAGAAAATTCTGAATTTAAAATTGATGATAATATCTCATGATTTTTGTATACCTGTGATACAGGTGAGACGAAAATGATCTGTCTAGGGAGGATATATGAAGGTTGTCAAGATGGAAAGAATGAAAGAGGCTACTATTGAGACATTAGAACCCTGTGGTAAGCCATTATCACCCTAGAACATGTTGTGTTGTGGTAACACAAGCTAGAGGGAGGCCTCGACATAGCAAGTCTAAGGGATACCTCGAATGTAGGTCTCAATGAAGTCTCTGAAATTATTCTTGTGAGATAAATCCTTGGAAAGGAAATATGGATCACCTGAGGAACTGTATATAAGAGAAGGGGATGCTTGATCCTGGGCCTGGAGGGTGAGTGACCGCAAGAAATGAGGCACTTTGAAAATTCTCATACACTATCAATTGGGGTCATGCACACAATGGGTATGTCCAAGAAAAAAAGTTAGCCAAGATAGCAAGATAGCCATGTGGATGCAAATCCATAAACTGAATAGATAAGTATTGTTCTAAATTATGAAAACTTTCCTCTTGAAGTTTTCACTATAGTAAAATGTTTTCTCATGAAATTGTGATTAATATGATTTCTTTCCAAAATTATTGAAGGTGGGTGACGAAGGACAAGATTATGTAAAGGACCTAACCAAGAAAGAGGGTCAAGATTTATGAAGAATCTAAATGAGAATGGCATGACAAGTGTTACTGAGAAAGAACATCGAGGACAGTGTTCCTTTTAAGGGGGAGGGGATTATAACACCCCTGTTTCCCCCATCTTGTAATTAATCATTAATTATGATCATTGTGCTATGGCATGGGATCAATGTAATTGTATAATTATTTAGATTGTCAATAACTGAATATGGGGGTGAATCCTTGAAGTATTGACCATGATATCACTAGAGGAAAAGAGTGAGGAAACTATAGAGAGGGTTCGTTATTTCAAATAACCCAAATTCTCCTTATGGGAAATAATAAAACTCCTTTGGATTTCAAGGCAAAGAATCAGGTAATGAAAGAAGGACCAGTGGGTGAACAATCAACTACCCCCATGAATGGAGGCATGGAGGGTCTGGCTGGGGAGACAAACAAATGTTAGCCCGAAGTACCAGAAAGGGCAGTTTTTCCTGCAATCCCATACTGATCTGAGTTTCCTTCTAATGTAAGGAATAAGACAAGTCGAGAAACTTACTAAGGAGGAGAAAGGCATGAAGCATATGCACGGGCAAGAAGAGAATACAAGGGAGAGATACATCAAACAAGGAATGCACAACCAAGAGGGATGTGTGAGGTTCTCCAAACTCGGAGGGAAAACTACAGGAGAAAATATTTTTGGTTATGAGAGAAAAAGGACGAAATTGAACCCTAAGAAATGTAGAAGACCTGCCCTGAAAAAAAGGTCGCGAGCTTGGTGTTGAGGGGGAATTTGATAAACCTTGCAGAGGGCATGAAGAGAATGGATCTCTGAGAAATAGAATAAATATTCCCTAGTGATATCATGTCTTGGCACGGGGATGGACAAAGCGCTAAGATTGAATGCCTCTAAGCCTACGGTTGGGTGGAAAGGTGGACACCCACACTCAATTAGTTGGTTGTAACTCATAATAGATAAGTGCTCTTATACCCTATGAAACTGAACTATGATTGTAAAATAAGGATGAATACCCTATGAACGTTTCAGCGATGTGCATGGTTTTTTGATAATTTGATTGTTTTCTTCATTTTCACCTGGTTGTGTATTTAAGAAAGTAAGAATTTGTATGGTCTAATATGATTTGTATACGTAAGTACTTGAGCTTCTTGTAGTGGCTCAAATTAAAGGAAAATAAACTGTAATTTTCTTAACCGTAGGCCCAATTTCATATGTGCATATTTACACTTACAATCATTTGGATCTCCCAATAAATGGGTTTGTTAAGCTCGGGAGAGGTAGTCCAAAGGTGTGCATAACCTTGGAAAGATGTGTAGGGATTAATAACTCTCTAAGTTCTAAATTCCAGGAGAAGTGCAAGGAGTATTCCCGCACTTCATTCAAAGTATTTGCAAGCTCAGAAGGTATAATTCTTGTAGAATGAAACCGAGGGACGTACCCTTTAGAACTTTCACTTGTGTGACCAAGGGCTCATGCCCACAGCTTTAAAACATTCCTAGCCAAGAGTTAAATGTGTATCCCACGAGGGTTTTTGGAGGACCCATATGACCAAGGTCTGGGAACCTTGTGCTAGTTCGAAAGGTGCTAAGTTATTATTAGCTTCGGAGCTCTAGGAGTTCGAAACTCTGGGATGTCACAATGTCACAACTGCCAAAAACCCTGAATGCCAGAGTCATACTGTGACGTGAGCCGTATATCTAAGGATGCACAGGAACTATCCCAACTGTTAGATCTACATCGTATTTAGCCCGACATTGACTGCTTCGAGAGAGAAAAGGTGTTACAACCCCAAAACCTAAAAATGTCGGAGCTACAAAGTGTTGTGAGCCATTGATCTAGGGAGTCCATAGGGGACCCTTCTTGCCTATCTGATCAACCAGTGGAGGGTTAGCCATACGGTACTTCGGCAAAGTCCCACTTCGGGAGAACGGAGTTGTTGTAGAGCCAAAATATTTGAATGTTGAAGTTATGAATTAACAAGGGTCATTGATCCAGAGGGGATTTGGGGCCTCTCGAGACTGTTATATCTAAGCGGTTGTCAGCCTGGCGCACAACGGATCCCCCGAATGTCGAAGTTATGAAGTAACGTAGGCCAACGATCTAGGGGATTATGTGATACCTCTTGTCTGTGAGATAGAAGAGCTTGGAAGGCTATCAGTCCAGGGTGATGTGGACCCACTTTTAAGTGCCATGTGTCACCTAGATTCATACCTTTTTTTGGACCCTATGTTCCCATTAAGATGTGAAAGGTGTCACCCACCGTAGGGGCCATGTTTCATCCTTGCCTTGTTGCGTGTCACCCCTATCACTTACTTTCTTGGTCCATGTGGTGGGTGGAATAATCGGGACCCACCTGTACTTACCTTCACATTTAGTATGTCACCACAAGCGAGGGTGGACCCTTCAGGGCTCCGAAACTTCAAGACTCCAGAGGTTTGGTGTGTAACGTCGTAGATAAGTCGAAAGGCCTGAAGGTCAGAGCCACATGGAGTGATCTAGGGCTCCTTTGGGAGTTAGGAACTTCGGGACTCCAAAGGACTTGTGCGCAAAATGGAAAAGAGGCGTTCAGCATCGAAGTGTCGAACGTCAAACTCTCCTCTAGATTACATGTTCAACAACTTCCACCGTTATATTGGACAGTGGATGGACTTCAACCATGGACATAGGAATTGGAAGATGGTACGAATGAGATGAAACCACGTGGGTGCCATGTGGCCTTTGACCAAATAGGCTCACAGAACTTCAGAAGGGAATAACTTCTGATCTAGAGCTCAAATTGGAGCATGGAGACCATGGTTGGAAATCTCTTGATGAGTCGAAGAGGATTAAGACCTTGCACAGAGGATCCGATATGTTTGAAGAAAAGAAGAATTTTGATGCTCATTGCTTAAAAAGGTACTTAAGAGGTTGGGTGTGTTAAATATGTTGTTGGAGCAAGCTCTCCCATGATAGAGGGATGAAATGATGGATAATGTTTCCCACATCCTTCAACGCCTGTCGATAACAGCAGGTGCATCTTCATGAAGTGGCCACTTTGGAGGTACATCTCATTTCAAGGTACAAGTTAATTTTGATATTCTTGTATTTGAAGGTCGGATAGATGTGGATGCCTTAGAAAAATGGTTAAATAAGATAGAAGTTTATTTCTTTGTTCAAAATTTTTCCGACGGGGAAAAGATCACCTTCTCAATCCTTAATGTCATCCCTCGTGTTAAACATTGGTGGGAAACTTACTAGGTTCAAAGTTCCAAATAGGAGTCTGGAATATATGGGGTCGATCTCACTTGGGATTTGTTTGTGGATGCGGTCAAGGAACAATACTACCCTATTGTTAACTATGACAACCAATACATGATATGTACCACACTATGCAAAGAGAGGGGCCAAACAGTGTCGAAGTTCACAAATAATTTCCATACCTTGCACACCAAGTTGGGTATCAAATACTTTGAGCAGAATCTGGTTCTAAAATATCGTGGGGCTCTGCATAGGTACATCCAAACTAAAATAGATTTTGTGTGCATCTCATCACTAGGATTTGCCTATTTATATGTTGTCAAAATCAAGTAGAAATTTAGGCACTAGAAGAAATGGGAGTTCGGGTCTTCAAATATGAAACAACCAAAGTATGGTTAAGACGATCCTAACAACCAGCATCCAGAAACCAGTCCAAGCCACAAGAAAATAAGGGTAACAAAAAGACAAATAAGGACACTAGAAAGTGGTGTGATTTCCACAAAATCTCATGGCACAACACTGATGAATTTCGCTCAAAAAAATCATTGGTGGTCGATGCAGACCCCACTTCTACTGTTGCGACCACAACAATTCAACCAAAAGAACCAATAGATCCTAAAGAAGGGGAGCAACTTTTCCATTCATAGATGTGGGTGAAGGGAACCCTGCTACATTTTATTTTTGACAACAGAAGCCAGAACAACCTCATCTCAATAGAGGTCGTCAAACAGTTGATATTTTCGACAACACCACATCCACAGCCATACAACATTGGGTGGATTTGTCATGGATGAGATATCTATGTCAACCAGCAGTGTTTCTTGTCATATAGCATCAATCCCTTCAAGAATCAGGTATTATGTGATGTTTCCCCACTGGATTTATGTGATGTTTTTTTGGGCCAGTCATATATGTGGAAGTGTCATGCTATTTGTGAGTCTCAACCCCGTAGTGTCATTGTTACTCTGGGGGGGAATCTCTATAGGATACTAGAGGTAGTTACGACTATTTTCCCACCTAAAAAGTGTCGCAAGGTAATATATCATACTACAACATTCAACCTCTTCACAATATGTTCAAAAGGTGAACAGAAGGACACTGCAGCCTCAGTACAAACACCTTCTATCCAACAGAAGTAGGAAGACAAGATTATAGAAAAGTGAAAAGATTACTTTTTCCCATAGTCATATCATGTATCTAGACTAGTTAGAAAGGTCCAACCTTTCCAACATCAGGTTCTCGACAACCTTCCACAAGCCAATAAATGCAACTTCTCCAACAAGGCAAGCAACTCACCAAGGTTCATATTCAGCAAACATTTCCCCCTCTCCCCTGAGAACTCAACGCAATCAATACCATTGCTTCCTAATAAGGGAGGATTGATCCCGGTGGATATCGGTGACCACCCAATTATTCCAACTGGCTCAAAATAGTTCTTTGGCAATTTACTATTTTTTGCAATTTTTCGGGTCCTAAACTTCCAGGACCTAAATGACCTTTTTTCATGATCGGACACCTCAATCATTGGGAAATTAATGATTGATATTGTAAAATTAAGCTCATCATCAATACCTATCCAATGGGATATTGTGCGCTCGAAACGGAGATCGTATGCCAAAGTTACGCCCCTGGAAAGTTGATACACCAAACTAACCAAAACGGGGTCAAAAAACCTGTTGGATTTTCATCTTCCGGGGTTCGGGTTTTGGATTTTATTTATTTTAAAAAGGCCTTTGTAGCCTCATTTTAACGATCATATTCTTTCGAATGAGCATATCCATCACATCTCTTCTTAGAGATAAGTTTCCACCATTCTAGCGAGTCTTTCACTCTATAATTTTATGGTTATGTATTAATGTATATTTGTGCCTCTTGTTATATACATCTGATATATCTATATTATATTATTGGATATCTGATATATCTCTGTATGTTTATTTATTATATCTCCACTCTCATTTCGTGCCGAAAATAATTCAAATCAATAGTACACTAGAATTTATGTGGAAACCCAAATGGGAGAAAACCACAAAATGCTTTCTTATATATATCAAGAATACATTCATAGGAAGCACCAACTTCCAAATTCTCCAACACCCACTGGTAGGAGGCACCAAAATGAAGGAAGCACCAACTCCCTGAGTTCTTTGGAACCAACCGGAAGGAAGATGCAATCCCCCTAATTTACAGGCACCAACCTGAAGGAAGAACCACCTCCCCGAGTTCTCCGACACCAATTGAAAGGAGGATACCACCCCCTTTCCTTTCCCCGTCCTGCCACCCTAAAATATATGTGTAGACTCATTGTCACTACCACTGATCAACATGTAACTTCCACTATCACTGATACATCAACCAACCTATCACTGTCACACTAACCAACCTATCACTGTCACTGGAACATCAACCAACCTCTCACTATCACCGTCACATCAATCAACCTGTTATTTTCACTGTCACATCAACCAACCTATCACTATCACTGACACATCAACTAACTTAATATTGTCACTATCACATCAACCAACCTTTCATTTTCACTTTCACATCAACCAACCTGTCACTATCATTGTCCCATCAACCAACCTATCATTGTCACTGTCACATCAACCTATGACTACCACTATCACATCAACCTATGGCTACCACGGTCACATCAACCTTCCACTGATGATCAACCAATTATAACTAGCTCCACTCACATGGTTACCAAAACCATCACCAAACCATGTGTACATAAACCATGTACATCAACCATCAACCATGTACACCAACCATGTACTAGAACATGTACCATACCATGTACATCAAACATCAACCATGTACTAGAACATGTACCATACCATGTACATCATCCTTGTACCATATCATGCATCAACAATGTACCAAACATGTACCTACCATGTACATCAACCATGTACAGAAACATGTACCATACCATGTACCATCTCATGCATCAACCATGTACCATACCAAGTACATCAACCATTTACCATATCACATGCATCATAAGATATCATCAATGAAGTGCCTCAAGCATAACCAAAATAGGCACAATACCAATATCCCAATATAGCTAAGATGTACTTCTAATAGTGTATCATATCATCACAAAAGTGTACCATCATCATCAAGACATGCCTCAAGCATGTACCATAAACATAACCCTCAATAACACATGTAGAGCATACTTCCAATCCTGTAGCAGATCTAATACACAAAATTTTAGACCTGCAGCTCTTCCTCAACTTCAACAACAAGATAATAGCATCTTCATCAAACTTTACCTCAGTCTTGCGGGACTAGTTTTGGATTAGTCACAAACCCTAAATTTAAACAAGCATAACTTTGTACCTGTAATGAATAAATGTCTCAAATTTTAACCACAGATACTCTGAGATATTTGTTCCATCTCCTCAAAATTATAGGGTATGAAACTTCTAAAAACAAAAGTTATAGCACAAATGGAAAATCTTCTTTAATTTTATCCTATTATGGAGAGAGAACATGTAAAACATGCCACGCGTTCAATATTTGATATATGATTTTAAAAATCGTACAAATGATACTAATGACTGTTATCAATCCCTGGAAATTGGTCTCATGGAATTTGTATCATGTATGAAGAAGTTATGATTTTTTTACCTGGAACTCATGTTTAAGATTAGTTTCAGGACTAGTCAAACACCCTATATTCCACAACATGTATCTCCAAAAATACAAAGACCCAAAAGCTTAAATTTGTACCACAAGTACCTTGACATGTCTTATAAATTTCCTCCAATTTGTACTATCTGAATAATTCTGGAAACAAAGTTATAGCGAAAATGGTAAGATGACCTTTAAATAACATACCTTAGAACATATCATCACAAGACTTCATCCTCCCTTGGAATTTTTCCCTTCTTCACTTCATATTCCCTCTTAAATTCACCTCATATATCCTTGGTTACCTCAGATAAGAATCACTTACTCGCATAGAATATATTCAATTGGATGTGTGTACGAATGTGTGTATGAATGTGTGTATGAAAGTACTTATGAGTGACTTTTTGAGGTGTGTATATATTTTTTCTAAGTAACCTCTTTCCTTAACTTTAGGGCTTCTTGAACTTTCTTGTTACAACCACTTTACCCTTTCATTAATGACTTGCAACCAATTAGGGGCTTCTTAACCCATCTTTGGGGCTTCCAACTTCATGACCTCATAACTCCTCAACCATGAGGAACTATGTAACATTCCACCTACCGTTGGAAACAACATGGCGAGGACTATCCATTTACACTTTCCTTCATGTCCTTATTCCTCAAAAAACTTTGAGATCCATGAACACACCTATGGGTTTCTTGTATACTTCTTCAAAGAGTCTTCCCATGAGGGCCATGCTTAGAGTTACACCATCAGGGAACCACTTTGGAGACTTCTCCAAATACACCCATCACATATTTTGACATCATTGACAACCACTTCTTGTTGACATCAATGACAACCAATTCTCCAACAACATCAATGACAACCAATTGTCCAACAATCCACGATCTCAAGGGGTTGGTATTTCATATTTATTTATGCTTTAAGAAGATCTAGGGGAAACATATTGGGGTGGAATATAGGCTTATTCTCCTATTCTAACTATTTGTAATTTTCATGAGGGATAGGGGACTCTCACCTTTCTTTAGATCTTGGGAAACAACTTACTTGCTTGAATGTTTATGTTCCTTACTATGAAATGAAGGAATACTATGAAAATTTATTCAACGAACCTTAGCTCTATAAAGGGTTGGTGGTGATTGGAGGATAACTAAACTTCTCCCTTGGTGCATCAAATTTTTGGGGGCTAGCGACCTAGGAGGATATTTTATATTATTTCTTCATAAGAAAATTGGAAAGAGTAGGTTTGTTGGGTATAAAACTAGAAAAACTCACTCCAACTTAGACCAATAGGAGGACATGTAATGCAAGAATATCGAAGAGGTTGTATCTCTTTATAGTTTCAAAATATTTCCTTGAAGAGGCACTCAAAATTCACCGATGGGTTTCCTTATGAGTATACTCTAATCAAAATCTAGTGATCCTAGAAGTGGCCCCTTCCTAAGGAAATCCACCCGACCCCTTCAATATGAACCCTGAATGTCTCAAGGAAGAGGACTTTGTGCAAAAAATCAAAGACTCTTTGAAACCCTTTGATGACTCTCTCAATGAATCAACACCCATCTAATTCCACCAAAACTTGAAAAAGGTCCAGTAGGTGGAAACCCTATGGTCCAAGGAGAAAAGGGAAAAGGATAACAAAAATTTAAAGGAGGTTGAATATATTTTAGCCTCTAGGCTCTCTAAGGATGGTTTTGGTTTTTTGACGAAAAATAAAAAAAGAAAACTGAGATAATTCAGCTTGAAAACAAAATAAGAAATATACTTCTAGATAGAGAGAAATAATGGAATTTTAAAAGTAGATAAATTTGGCTTCAGGTAAGATATGATAACACAAAAATGTTCCATAGATTTTCCAACCATAGGAAAAACATAGAATATGTCTAGAAGATTGCAAAAGAAGATGGATCTTGGGCAACAAACTTCCTTGAAATCACTTATGAATGGGTAAAGTACTTCCAATATTTATTCAAAGATGACTCTCGAGCTACCATTATAGAAATTACCCATTTATCAAACACTCGAGCTACCCAAGGATAATAAAACACTTATGGAAGAGGTGAGGAAATAAGAGCTCCTCAAAACCCTCTAAAGATTCCAAAAGGACAAAAGTCTTAGGCCAAATGGCCTCCCTATTTAATTGTTTCTTAGTTGTTATTATTTTATTGAAGAAGATATCATAAGAGTATTGCAAACCTCAATATCTATAAGCAGAAGTTTGGAGGAATTCAATTCCACATTTATATCACTTGTACCTAAGGTTGATAATCCATGTTGATGTGAAAAAAAATTCCTTGCTTCTCTATGCAACTACATATACAAAATAATCTCAAATATTATCTCAAGAATATTGAAAGAGATTGTTTCTCGCCAAATCTCCCTTAAGTAGTTTAGCTTCCTAGAAGGGTGACAACTCCATGAGGTAGTGGGGGTTTTCGAGGGAGGTTTTCACTCGATAAATACTAAGAATTTAAGGGTGATGATTTTAAAATTGGACCTCTCCAAATATAATGATAGAGTGAGTTGGCTCTTGTTAAGGATAATCTTCATCCATGTAGGATTTTTGTAATCATTTTTTTATGTGGATCATGAGTTGCATCAATTCAATCTCTTTTGTTTTTATTATCATGGAGAAGCCTCCCCCTTCTTCAAACTGGAAAGAGGATTTAATTAGGGATGACCATTATCCCCACTCCTCTTTCTTATAGTATTAGAAGGGATTAGTAGATCCCTCAAGGTATACTTAGCAGATGGAAACTTCAAAGGTATTCTTGTAGGAAATTCTTGTAAAATATCTCACTTACTGTTTATTGATGGTATCCTTATTTTTTGTGATGGAACCAAAAGAATGGTTGATAGGATCAAAGAGATCATGGATCTCTTCTATGAATCCACTGGCATGAATATCAAACCAACCAATTCGATGATCTCTTTCTAGGGTTTCTCAGAGGTAGAAAAAATCTATATGTCCCATATTTTTTCCTATCTTGTAATCAACTTTGATGATGGTTTCGAATACTTAGGTTTTTTTATTTAAAATATATTTGCAATCTTAAAGGTGACTAGTAGCTGATAATTGCCAAGGTTGAAAATAGGATGAATACCTGGTGCAACATATGGCTCTCCCATGGTGGACGGATGGTTCTTGTTAAATATGTCCTTGAGGCTATCCCTATCTACTGGATGCCCCTCACCTAGATTATGAAAGGTGTCCTAGAGTGGGTCAAACAATTATGCTATCATTTCATTTGGTCTAAATAAAGAGAGATAATTATTTTATCATTTCAAAGGACCTAGTTAATGTTGTCTCTATGAAGCTAATATAGAAACCAATTTTCACATCATCATCTCTTGTCCATACTCGAAACAAGTCTAGAAAGATATATAAGGATTAATAGGTCTTGATAATTCTTGGTAAGGGGACACCATTGAAGAAGCTTTCAAACAATGGTGTCAAAATAAGGACATAAAGAGGTACAAATCCCTCCCTCTCACTTATGCTTGGGGAATATGGCTAGCCATAAATGCCAAACTTTTTGAGGATGTGAAAACCCTTCCTCTTAAATGTTCTACTCAAAGTCTCATCATCCTCTATAAGTTCCCTCAAATTTAATTTTCTCTTCCTCACCAAAAAATTCCAACAGATCACATAGACAAAGAAACCCCCTAGGATTTATTTAATGGAGCCTCACAATATACTCCTACTAAAGGTGGTGAAGGGGGGATTATATAACTTTCCCCTATTCATACCATGTTTTTTAAATCTTGAATTGGTCCTACAACAAAAAAAAATTGTGAACTTATGGCTCTCAAACTAGTTCTTATGATCGCTCAGGAAAGAGGAGTTACACAAATTCAATTTTTTTGAGACTCACTTCTAGTCATTCAATGGATGAAAGGAGACTTCACCTTGAGAAATTTCACACTACGACCATTAGTTATTGACATGAATAATATGTAAGCATCCTTCACTCATCTCTCTTTTGCTCATGTCTATATGGAAAAAAACACAAAAGCGGATAGGATTTCCAAAGAAGGATTGGAGATGCAAGAGGGCACTTGGGAAATCCTTGAATCCACTCAAGTGAAATATTATTCTTATTTTCATGAACCATGGTTATAATTTCTTCACTGTATCAGATATTAAAGAACAATGATCCATGAAACTACAATTTTTTGAATCTCTTTTTGGAAGACTATGTATATTTTTGAGAAATACTAGAGATGAGATGTTTTGAAAGTTTCTATGTAAAAAATACAAGCTAGTGCTAGAAGAAAGAAAATGTTTTGAACTATAAGCGGATGAGCAAGTTATCTTCTTACAGGTATATATTCAAACAATGCAAGAGTATCTAGTGGATGAGAAAGTCTCTTTGTATTTGACCTTATGAAGTAGTCTGGAATACTCCACAGTATCTAATGTTGTAATATTTTTTACTTTAATAAAATTACTTAACTTTTTTCCTAGGAAAAAAAAACTTAACATCACTTCACCTTCCATTATATAGTATAAATGAATTTCAAGATATCCAAATTTGAAACCTCGTGTTTTAATAAAATTACGATTTACCTTGATATGAAATCAAATATGATAAAAAAAATTGATTAACCATAAGTTTTTTTATTAACCATAAGAATATGATTATCAAATTTATTCATAAAATATTAAGAGATTAGTAAATACCTAGATTTAAGAATAGATAGAGAAGGGATTATGGGAATTGATCGTTCGACGTTCATGGCTACTTCGGCTAGGTTTCAACCCTAGTCGTGCACAATCTTGGAATTTGGATTGTGCACGTAGGCAGTCTCGACCCGCTCAGCATCAAGGATTAGCATGGCCTACAATTCTTGCACTGTTGTGGCAATTCAAGCAACCAACGAGTGTTCTCTTGACATTTCGGGCACAATGGCAGATTCTCCCTTTGTGATGGTCACCTCCTCTTTCCTCAACGGCTTTGTTTCCCCTTTGAATGTTGACCCTATGTTTACTTCGGGCGTCTCCTCCCCTCCTTCCTTCTTTAGAAATCTAGATAAGTCCTCTTTCAAAGATGTTGTGCAGTATTCTTCAAGTTTTTTAATGGTTTAGGAAGCTCCAATTATCTCTATTCCAATAGTGAAAGATGTTGTTTTTAAGGAAACAATCTATAGTTCTACTACATTGATATGTTGATTCATCATTTTGTGACCACATGTTATTGACTTGCATAAATGGATTTCGGACTTAAGGGAACCTAATATTAAAGGAGAATCTTTTATGTCCCCTTATGAAAAAGGGTTTTTCGTTGTGATGTTTGATAATACTGAAGACCATGATTTGATTTTGAAGTCAAGTCCTTGGTTCTAGGGTAAACCGAGTTCATGCATGAAACCATGGACTCCTTCATTTGATCAAATGAAATATTCCTTGTCCTCGTCTTTGGTTTGGATAAGACTTCCAAATTTTACTCTACACTTTTGGTATTTACCCTCTCTTCGAGCAATCGGAAATGCTCTTGGGAAATTCCACTACAGAAGTGAAGAAACAAAACATTATAATATTACCACATATGCTTGAATATCTATGGAAATGGACTTCAACTATTGGTTTCCGAATGAAATAATTCTAGCAGGTGAAAAATCCTCCTAGTCTCGAAATTTAGATTAAGAAAATGTATTGTTTCAATGTAGAATTTTTTTTGAAACAAGACATAAGGTAGCTCATTTTCTGAAAAGACCAAGGAAAGACAAGAAAAACCAACATAACTCAACCTGGTGGGTTTGTTCCAATGAATAACATTGAGTGATTAGCAAGGTAACATTGAGTGATTAGCAAGGTTGAGCCAGAAACCCTAGATCTACCCATGGATGATCCCAAATCAAAACCAGATGAAGTCAGGGACACCCCTTCCAACAATCAAGATGGGGATCTACTTGATTATGTGAAAGAGGAAGTTGTTATTCCCCAATATATAGACCAAGATGCATCCAAAGTTCATGATGTGGAATCACAAGATTTAGTGGAAAAGGATTGTACTACTCCCCCAAATTTTCCTGAAAATGAGATTTGGGTGGACCAAGCGGAAGAAGTGGAGACTCTTGAACATCCAAAACCTCCTGATCAAGGCATGTTGGGATTGGAGGGAGAGGCACTGAATTCATTGAAAAGAAAAGAATCTTGGACTACAGTAGTAAAGAAGAAAATACTTTCTTCACAATCATATTCAATGGTGACAAGAAGCCAGACTCAAACTCGTAATCCAATCTAGAAATGTATTATTTTTTATCTTGTTATGTAATCAATTTGTCAAAAATTTCTCATGTAAGAAATTTTAGAATGTAGTTATCTCTATTACAATCGTCATAAATCTTTCAATGTGTTGTACGATTCCTTTTGTATCCTCATATAAATGCTCAAACTTGTTAAAATCAACACATTGTAACAAATTGTTTACTTCGACACATTTTTACACCGAAGGTGTTTATAAGGGGAGGTTCCTCTATGGGCCTTTGTTGTTTGTCAATGGCATATAATAACCTACCACTTGTTCTTCAACCATCCAATCTCTTGTCTCCAGGTATCTTCTTCACCGACTCGGCGACGGCTTCTAAGTTCCTTATTCATCCTGGCTTCTGAATTCGACTCGGTGACGGCTTCTAAGTTCCTTCTTCATCCTGGCTTCTGACTTGTTTAAATATAGGATTAATAGGATTCAACTCAATGTTGAGGCATATATAAAAATGAAGTGAGAGATAAAAATGAAGAGGCAATCATTTGAGAGTCTGAGGCATCCCTTCTTGTCTGGTAGCATCTATGAATCCACAAGGCCTTAACGATGGATAAGCCAAGCGACTGTCATAGGTCACTCGTACAGGTCCAAAGACACAAGGTTAAACTGAGACAACGGAACAAGATCCTCCAATACATGTATTCTATTATTCAAAAAATCGATATCCTCTAGGTATTTAAGCCCCGCCTGCACCAAATGCTCAAGGCCGTCGAAGATCCTGTTGTAACTAAGAATGAGACGCTTTAAATGAGGCAAGGATGGACACTCTTCCCAAGAAGTCAGGCCATCGTTGGCTAACGACAACTGCTAGAGCCGTGGAAATTGCTCAAACAAATCCGCTGGAGGCAACCTGCACAAAGTACCTTTGAGAGCATCGTCCAGTGTTAAATAAATAATTTCAGAAGAGTTTTGCCCGCCCCTCGCAGCCTCAACTGCCTTTTCCCATGTTTTTTCCATCTTTCTTACGACTCAAGTTTCCACAAGAAGTTCAAATCCACCGAACAAAACACAAGAATAAAATTATTTTCCCAACTAAATCAACTCATCCTGAATCCATACTCGGCAAGAACAAGCTTTTCCACGGTTCGATTCCATCAAAACCGCAGAATCCAGCATCAGGGGGAAAAATCTTCAATTTTTCGATGAAAGAAAACATTCTAGTCGTCTCTTGCATGAATCTGCATGAAATTTTCTACAACAATAATTAGTTTTTTTCCATCGAGAGAAGGAAGCAACAACAAATTCTCCATAATTTACAAGATAAAGACGTTCCGAACAATTATTACACAAAACTACTTAGTTTTTCTCGATTAAAATATGAAACAACAACAAACTCTTCAAAATTTACAAGATAAAGCCGCTCCTAGCGATTCTTACATGAATATGCGCCAAATTTCTTTCGTAACCATATGAAATTCCTTAGTAAAGAGGCTCACTCACTCCACTCTGAAACGCCCCTAATCTTGGGCTTTTACTTTTTTTTTTTGCTAGCTCGGCGCCAATAATCAAACTAGAGCCTAGACGACAAAGATTGACAGAAAACTTGATGGCAAGTGACGGAGAACCTCAAACTTAACGGCGAACAGATGCCCCCTGAACCCCCTCTCTCTCATGCAAGCGATTACAGTGAAGGACCTAGAAGCCCCGTCGACCGTCAGATCGAAAACATCGGCAATAGATCGATGACGTGGCACATAATCCAATAGATGGAAGTGCTTTATGTGTTTCTTTGAATAGAAGGTAGAGATCTTCCTGAACGATCACTCAATTTCAAAACTCTCATTCAATTGATTCCATCCACTTGCTATTGATCCAATATCCCACATAATATGACTATGATTACGGTTTTGATATGACTATTATCATTCTATACGAGTATATGGGTGGAGAAGGATGAATGAGATAGGAATGGTGGGATCTATTTTCTCTACTATTTGAATATAGCCAATTCAAGAAAGTTGTTGATTTTAAAAGAACACCCATTTTTTCTTTGTATCAACCTGTAACTATACTCCCTGATGTATTGGCCCTAGCATAAGTAAATAAGGGAAAAATATATATGAGTATTCAAGGAAGCTATTGATTCTAACAGAACACCCATTTTTTCTCTATATCAACTTACAATTATACTCCCTGATGTATTGGTCTAGTGTAAGTAAATAAGGGTAAAATATAAAATGTCAATTGAAAAGATTTCAAGGTCCATGTCGAACACTACTTGTCGATTCAATTTTTACTAAGGAGTCGTAATGGTTGGTGTCCTCATCAATGTGTCACTGGCTTGGTAATGGGGGAAAGACATGCAATAAATATGTCAACAACTTGCATTGTGACTTTGATCTCTTAATTTTGTTCTCGAAAGCGTCCTAGCGACACTTTTGTTTTGAATTTGAGAATGTCTTGAATATTTACATAATTGGGCTTCTCCGAGAAAGGGCGAGAGTTTCGGCCTGCAAAATCTTTTAAAAACTCCTCAATTATCTGGAAGGAAATTGTTTTTTCATTTCCTATAAAAGGTCATTTCTTTGCTTAGAATTGATTATACTTCCATGACCATCAATTGATGGATGGACCAGCGTGGGACCTACACAATGGATGGAATGGAAGGGGTTTAGGTAGGAAACACTAACGAGGCCAACATAGAAATAGAATATATGTTAGATACAAACCCTCTACTTCCTGGAGATTCCTCCCTCGGGAACTCGTGGACTGCTTAACATCTGGACTTGTTCTGATGGGATAATATGATCACTTAATCTATTAGGTGATAAGCCCTATCGCATACAAAACTAGAGGTATTATTCTTCAAACAAAATGACACCAAAGTCTGGCGAGAGACCCAGAAAATTGAACTGCTGCTGAAACATATTGAATCAAATGTCCACAAAGTTGTTACAGTTTCACAGGTATGCGTTACAGTTGGAAAAATCATACATAACAGTTGTCCAATTGGCATTACTCGTATTAAATATCACATGCAACGCTAATTATTATTACTCCCTATCTGCAGTATGCAATGTTTTCTATGACTAATTTCATTTGTTCCATTTAATGGACATCACCACCATTGTCTCCATCGACACATTGAACAATGCATTGTATTGCATCTGTTAATGGGTATATGAACATCACCGCCATTGTCTCCACTGACACAGTGAACAATGTTATGTATTGCATCTGTAAACGGGTAGATGAACATCATCGCCAATGTCTCCATCGACACAGTGGGAGATGCAATACATAAGCAATTTAGATTAATGGTTTCCTTTAGTTTTCTTCTTTCCACCTTTCTTTCTCCTTTCTTTCTCTCATGTTGAAGTTGCTAATAAACATTTAGGGTTATCGTGTGTCAAATTATTGTATGATTCTAATGCATATTTTTCCCATCTCCTTGAATGGTATGTAGGATAATGATTTTAAGACTAGCTTTTAGATCTCCTTAGATATTTTGATTAAGAATGATTTCGATCTGAATTTTTTCAGACCATATACTTGACAAAGCAAATATAATTAATGATAGAAAGATATCATCATTTTTCTTTGATATATTATGAATCCATGAATGTATGAGAATTTTTTCTTATGATCACTCTCGTGTGTTTTTTGATTCAACGTTGAAATTTTTTTATTAGGAGGATTCAAATTTTAGATTTCCCTACTAATATTCTTCATATTTTCACGTCTTTCTTCTTCCTCCATATCTTCCAAGTGGAGTAGAGCACCGATAAGTTAGAATTCATAATTCAATATCATTGACTTTTTCCTTTTTGGAGTAGATATTTGTTGCACCTCTTTTGTCCCCTAAATGGGAAAAATATAGATGCTTACAAACCCAGTTGGGTAGCTAGGCAAGGMAGCAGTAAAGGAAAGGGTTAGAAAGATAAAGCATAAAAGATAAACAAAGAATTAAACTAAGAATGATAAAAACAATTAAACTATAGTGCATAAGAACATAAGAACAAGGAACAAACAAGACTCATGCCACCAATGGAAAGGATTGTATTAGTGGAAAGAAAABACYGAAGAGAAAGGGAKACTTTGGGTCCCCTCTTCCTCCAAGGGAGGGCTCTTGGACCCCCAAATATTGAGCTCTTCTTACAAATGAGGAACTAGGATGAAATGGTGAAGAGAATCCAAAGCACATTCATTCTAGAGGTGATATGAATGGCTAAGTGCAATGGTGTTAGCATACTCTTGATGAGGAAAGAGGATCCTCCAAGAGAATATCAGTAGCATAACAATACAAATGAATTCCTTGAAAATGTAGCATACACATGGCCTCTTTTTATAGCATATCTTTGAGGTATTATTCAACCAACCTTTAGTGTGAACAAGGGGCCATTTAGGGCATCCTTAGGTCTTTGACCAACCACCTAGCCGGATTCAATCAAAATTTGGATGTCAAATTGACTTCGAAGTTGAACCAAAAGTGGGTGGGAGGCTGACCAATATCATAAATCCGTCGTTCTAAGGTGTGCGTGGCTTTCAGCGTCCACAGTCGTGCCTCGAGCGCATGTGCGTTTTTGCGGCGTTTTCGACTGGCGCACGTGCGTGTGCTTCCTGTATAGTCATAGCGCATGCTGATTTTGTAACTGGTTGTATAGTTTTGGACCTTTTGGAAATGCATTTTTGGTCCATGGGTGAACTAATATGTGTCTTGAATATGTTGGATTCCTGTAACTATTTGCGGATGAAATTCTGGTGATAAAAGATGCCCCCTGATGGATGAGGTTAGGAGCATTCGCATAGCCGAAATTCATCAATGTTTCTTATACTGAGAGTACCTTTGTAAGAAAAAGCATTGTGGGGATTGTCACGAGCGATCCATTGGAAGGAGAGGGGAACCTATAAGAGCCAAACCTTTCCCGAGGTGTGGAAAAAGAAAATTGTATACAAACGAGGCAGGTATGCCCCATGCTCATGTCGTGTAACTCAAAAAATGTGTGATACAGTAACTGAAGCGGTGTGTTGGTGTAGATGATTGCAGCGCCCTCAGGGGCAGTTTGATAATGGCTAAGGACAATTCTGATGGTGAACCAAAACTCTGAAAAAAGGATAAGGACACCTGTGATAAATGTCGATAACATGCAGACATTGATAGTCTATCAATTTCCAGAGGTCTTCGGATAAGATAAAACAACTACAATAGTCGCAAAGTAAGACCCACTGTAACATGAAATAGTTGTTGAAGTCGAATGTTAGGGGGGTCAACGACATCAAAGAAAAATGGTGGTTTTCCACGTGCCATCTGATACTCCTCATTGTAACGGTAATGAGAGTCAAGATAGTGTCGCCCTTATGGAAACTTTACTGATGTCAATAGAAAGGGAGATGTGACTCCAAGAAGAAGAGGGCTTCATGAAATCCACTGGATGAGAGCAAGAACTGATGAGGTACATGGAAGAAGTCAAGATGTGGTAAGACTCAAGACTGCCCTTGGTTGGGGAGATGTGCAAAGTGGCAGCAACCGTGAAACTGGCTCTAGTGTCAGGGGGACGACTAGACAAGGGTAAGTTGTGCCAGAGGCGTGAAAAAAATGGACAAACACAGAGATAAAAAAGGTGTATGGACTATACAATACTCTTGATGGATAATGTCATTGATGAGAGGAAGCAAGAAAATTCCCCAACCAAGGGTGACAAGGGTTTTTTTGCCGAAAAAAAAGGAAGGTCGCTAAAGGAAACAACAGAAAGCTATGTAAATGCGAGAAAAGGGGTTTTGTACAATTGCTGAAAGAATAAAAAATGCTTAGGGATGTTTGTGAAAATACAGAAACGGGTGCCCCAGTGTAAGATGTCTTGGCCTGATGATGGTGCAAGGTGCTTGGAAACACAAGTGGAGGATGGGGGCCCCATAGGCAGGTTTATGTATTAGGGAAATGTATGGGGGACAATTTGCAGATGGGAAAACTGATGGTGGATGAAGTGGGTGGTGAATGATACTGTGGAAGTGCAGTCAACATAGAACCATGATGAGGTAACCTGGGAATCCATTGGGTAAGTTAGCAAAATGAGGAGAAGGAGTATGGGGTTGATTCTCGAAAAATGCGTAAAACTAGCGGGACTCCCATCGCAAAGGGTAAAAGCAGCATGAGTGTCGAAATGACAAGGGGGACTATGAATGGGACAATTCATGTGGGGAAGAGTGCTACCAAGTGATAGTACCAAAATGTAGTGGAGGTGACAGTACTGCAAAGCCAGACATATGGACCCTATAGGTAAGTGTCAGAGGGTGTTACTGGAGATGCAATTGATATTCAGAGGGAGTGAGTGCATGCCAGTATTGATGATATACCTGAAAGGGTAGCACGGATGGAGGAGGACCAAGTACCTTCACACATGAAAACCGAATAACCGACGTGAACAATATCTGAAGATAAAGAAAATTGAACAGTTTTTCAACAAGATGTGTATGTGAGCATGCGTACCTGAGTGTGATTATGGTAAAGAAAAATGCTCCCGGGCTGGGAGTGGAAAGTGTCCCGGGGAATATGATTGTGTAGGTGGGGGGATTCTGGTCCCATGGTTGAAGACAAATTGAAAAACGAATGTTCAGAGCTCCCGGAATTGAGTCTGGAAGATTGGAAAAATGGACTATATATAGTTGTATGGCCCACAATGCCACCTCATTTGTACCTGTTGTCTTGGTGAGTGGACGAGCAATTTGAGAGGAGATTTGGAGATTTCGGGTGATCGAGACAGTCGTTCCAGGATCCGTGATTTGCAGGTTAGTTGTTGTATCCTCCTGCATAGGACTTAGGGGTTTGTTTTTTGGGCAGGGTTGTACGAGGGTCGTACAAGGGGTTTTAGTGAGTGTGGGCCCACTAGTACGCAGGCGATCAAGAGATTCCTGCGCATGAGTGTGCAGCTGTATTTTGGATAGTCACGCAAGGGGGCGCGCAAGGGAGGAGAAAAGGTGTGCATGGAGTGCACCCATTTATGAGTCACAGCTGTGCATGCATACGCGGCTGTGTTCCTAACAGTTGCGCATGTGTGCGCAACTGTTTGACCAACAGTCGTGCCCGAAGGCGCGGCTGTTTATGTGATAGGGGTGCATGTGTGAGTCCTTGTGTCACCGACAGGCGTGCATGAGTGCGCAACTGTGGGATAAAAAGGCACGCATATGTGTGTGCCTGTGGGGAAAAATAGTTGTGCCTTGGAGGCAAAGCTGAAAAGTGTAAAAACTTGATTTGATTTTTTTTTTTGGGGGGGGGAGATTTTGCAGATGCTTTTATGGTTGATGTGTGTTGATCGAGTATTGTCTATGTGGATGCAGGTGACCAGTCTGGATGATGTTGGTTCACTGGAGGGAGAGGGATTGGTCATGCCTGAGGGAGGTAGTGACCAATGAGGAGTCGGTGGTCTGTGATACTTGGGCAGCTTGTGGGTTGTTGAAGTTCTTTGAGTGCCCCCTGATACGGGCCCAGGAGTTTTTACTGCAGTTCCTCATTAGGATGTGGGATCTGGATCGACATTGCTTCATGGTGCGGAGTGAGGAGTTTTTCTTCACTATGGTGGAGGATATATACTTTCTGACTAGGCTCCCTTTTCGGGGAACTCCATTACCGACAGATCCTGTTCTACCAGGGGATGGGCAGTTGGTTACCCTGGCCTGGAGGTACTGTCTAGGGGAGAACTTCATGTCAAGTTTTGTGGTTAGTATTGGGGAGATAGATTCCCTTGCACATCATTGCGTGGCAGTGATGATAGTGAGATTATATGGGTATCTTGCGACTTAGCAGATCATTGGGGGTTAGTTGAGAGCGATGCAGAGGGCACTAGCGGGTGAGCATTTTGCCTGGGGCTTGATGCTGCATGCCAAGATGGTAGGGCAGCTTGATAGGTGTCGTGCTAGAGACTCAAGGGAGTTCGACTTTGGTTCTATCTTGGTGGCGTGGGTTTTTAGAGAAGGATTCAATGTTGTGCCCTAGACTGCTTTTGGGTGTGCCTAGGATGTGAGAGCCGCGACTAAGGCGGTGGGGGGTGATCTTGGTTCGCCACGGTGGTGGGGAGGGGGGGCACTATCTTACGCCCAAGATTGCGTGAGTGTATCATCATATGCCACAAATTATTCTCCAATACCCTTACAGTGGGATAGACTTCTGGGAGGACCCAGAGATGGTGCTTCCCCCTTGCGAGGTGTTCGACTGGAGAGGTATGTGGATGTATTTGCTTTGATGATTTTGAGAGTTAGATAGTATATCATATATAGTTTTATGTGTGGATGGGCATTGATGCTATCATTTGTGTGTTGTGTGTGCAGATGTGGGACCACGCAGTCGGGAGGTTGAGCTGGTGAGACCGCCACGGGGAGAACCACAGGTCGGGGAGAGACGGCGGTGGGATGAGGGTGTTGTGGGACCGACTGAGGAGGGGAGAGAAGGCCAGAGGCGTCGTTTTGATGATCTGGGGGAAGGGCCTTCACATGCTCCTCCAGCGGAGGCCGGGGGAGAGTTCGAGGACATTCGTCGTCACTTGGAGGCGGTGCTACAGGGAGTGCCCGAGGGCATGTGGTCACGAATTCAGGATGAGGGAGTCCTAGAGCAGTGTGTGGGCGTCCCATTGGTGTGGAAGACTGTGGTCCGGAGAGCAGCAGTAGCAGGTGCTGCGATGACTGGGCAGTTGCCTCCGGGTTTAGAGGGATTGATAGTTGGGGGGGACCTCCACCCGAGAGAGGACCGGGTGGTGGTGCGCTAGAGGCACCATGAGTGTCTTTGTATGTATCTTTGTATTTTTGGTATTTATATAGGCCTGTGAGCCTACTTGATGTGGTGACACTAGTTTTGTATCTATAGGGGCAAGGTGGTTCACCGGCCTATGGATGTACTATATTTTTTGTAAACATTTCGATGGCACATTTGACTGATATATATATATATATATATATATGGATATACATTTTGGGATCTTTTTGATGTTCACATGTGTTTTATGGTTTTGTTGATGATGTCTAATTTAGATGCTGTGACAGATTATTGATGTTTGATGTATGCGTACTGGTAGCTTGATGTGATAAATGCCAATCTAACACTAGGTTAGCCATGTTATCTGCTATTTGATTAAATTGTCTGGGAATATGTGTAAATGTAATGGAATCAAAATGTTGAGATAAGAGTCTAACTTGAAGGTATTTGAGAAAGAGGCAAGGATTGTGGACACAGTACACATTGTTGAGCTAGAGGATGACCAGTTGGGAATCTAGTAAGATGCTAAGGTGACAAATGTGATGATGACTAGCCTCGATGAGGAGACCAATGATGGCAATGTATTCAGCTTGGTTGTTGGTTGTTGAGCCCAGAAATATGCCGCTAGAGTGGAGCAGTTCCTGTTAGGGGGAATAGAGAGCCCAAGCGGCCGAAGTGAGATTATGTGCCCCACGGCTCGCTCCATCGATGTAACCGATGTGGTAGGCTAATGGAGGAGGCATCTGTCAATAACAAAAATGGTAAATTAGACGCAAGGTGTGAAAAAGAAGATTAAAAACTCTAAGAAAAGCATACAAAAGGTAAAAGCCTAGTGTAGAATGGCTACGTTCAAGCGTAAAATTTCTTTAAGTACAACCCGTCGACGGGTTCTTTTAGAGGGTGGCCTTCTGGGGAGGCCAAAATGTATGCACCTTTAGTGAGGTAGTGTTGAATGATGTAATATCCATGCCATAATGACTCGAACTTTCCATGGTTGATGGTATCGTGGGCGATATCGTAAGCAAGGATGAGGTCACCTTTATTGAATGAGCGAAGGTTTACATGGCGATCAAAGGTGGCCTTTGACCATTTTTTAGCTGCCTCATTGTTCTATAATGAAGATCGACGATCTTCATACAGTTACTCTAAGTTCAGTAATCGTTGCTCCATTGGAGCAGTGTTGGGTAATAGCTCAATAGCAGTGCGTAAGGTAGGAATTTTGCATTCAATGGGGAGAGTAGCTTCAACGCCATGGACTAGATGAAATGGTGTGAAATGAGTGGCAGTTTTAACTGCTATGTGATAAGCCCACAATGCGGGAAATAACATATGATGCCAATTGGTTTTATGTTTGTTAACCATGCGTTGCAACATGGTTTTGAGGACCTTGTTGACTGCCTCTACCTGTCCGTTGGACTGAGGATAGTATGGGGAGGCGAACTCATGGTAGAAACCTAACTTGGATGAGGGTTCGACGAAAATCTCATTCTCAAAGTGTTTCTAGTGATCAGAGACTAATTGGAGTGGTACTCCAAAGCGGGAGATGACGTGGTTAAAGAAAAAACGCATTGCAGTGTCAGCGGTGTTGTTGAAGGTGGGCATGGCTTCGGCCCACTTGGTGAAGTAATCTACTGCAACAACGATGTATTTGTGTCCATTGTTGGATGGAAGGTTGCAAGTCATGAAGTCGATGCCCCATTTGCAAAATGGGCCTACGGTAATGATCGAGTGTAGAAGAGCAGGTGGTGCTCGTGCTTTGTTGGTGTAAAGCTGACAGTTGTTACATCACCTCACAACATTGATGCAATCGTGAAACAATGTGGGCCAAAAATAACCAGCGCCAATTCTTTTTTTAGCGGTGGACATTCCTGAGAGGTGGCCACCGCAAGCGCCACTATGGAAGTCATTCAAGACTTGATCGGCCTCATCGATAGTCAAACATCAGCAGAGTACAGTGTCGACCCTACGCCGATATAAGATATCACCGATAAGTAGGTAGCGGGGGGGCTAATGATGAATGCTTCAATGATTGTCTCGGGAAAGGTGGTTTTCAAATTTCTATGTTCGGAGGAAGACAAGAAGTTCGTCGTGCCATGGGTCACCTGAGGGGATGTAGAAGAGATGTTCATTGGGGAAGTCTGTATTGACGGGGGTACTAGTAGTATCAAAGGAAAATGTCATAATGAGTTTGGCGAGGACGAGGGCTTTCTTGCTCTTGGGTGTTGAAAATTCGAGGTCGTACTCCTAAAGGATGATGATCCATCTGGAAAATTTTCCATTGATTTGTCGGCAGCTGAACAAGTAGTGCATTGGGTTGGAATCTGTGACGACTTTGGTAGTTCGAAGAAATATGTAATGGCGCAATTTCTGGACTGTGAGGACAACTACAAGAGCTAGTTTTTCTTTGTGGTTGTATTTCAGGGGTATCCCTGAAAGATTTTTACTAATGTAGTAAATGAAATGCTCACGATCATCGTCCCCTAGTTGAACGAGAACTCCTGCTACTGAGATGGTTGAGGCCAAGATATAGAGGATGTAGTCGCGATTATAGTCGGGTGGACTAATCAATGAGGCTTTGGAGAGGTCCGTTTTGATATCATCAAAAGCGTTTTGGGCATGTTCGTCCCATTGGAATGGGATATCATGATGTAAAAGGAAAAGGAAACCATGTGCCCGAGTGGCGTAATCGGGGAAAAAGTGGCGTAAAAAGTTAGCTTTGCCTTGTAGGCTCTGCAGTTGGCATAAATTTTGAGGTGGGGGAATTTTCGTGATGGCTTGGACCTTGAGGGGGTCAACTGTAATGCCACATTGGGAAACAATAAACCCAAGGAGGCGGCCAGTAGTGACACAGAACACGCACTTGAGGGGATTCAAGCAGATGTTGTACTGACGACACCATTGGAATATGATTCACAAATCACTAAGATGTTGAGTGCATTTTTTGGAGCGAGCGGTGAGATCGTCCAAGTAGGCGAGAATGATTTGAGAGAGATCATGAAAAATGTATGTCATGGCGACTTGGAAAGTGGCTCTTGTGTTCTTGAGGCCGAAAGGCATGACATGATAAGAAAAAGTGCCCTAGGGCGTAGTGAATGAGGTTTTGTATTGATCGGCTGGGTGAATTTGAATTTGGTTGTAGCCAGAAAAACTGTCCATGAAGGATAGAGCCTCGTGACCGGCGCAATCATCGATAATTTGGTCGATAAAGGGCATTGGAAAGTTGTCTTTGGGACAAGCATGGTTGAGATCACAGAAGTTCGTATAGACACAGATAGTGCCCTATTTTTTATTGACAAGGACGGGGTTGGAGACCCATGACGTATATGCGATGGGGTAGATGAACCCTGCAACGCGTAATTTGTCAATTTTGGCCTTGATGTCCGCTGCTTTGGATGGGTGTAACAGACGTTGTTTTTTATGGACATGTGTGATATCAGGTCAAGTGTCGATACAATGTTCGACAATAGAGGGATCAAGGTCGGGCATCTCTGTGTAGGACCAGGCAAAGATGTCCCAGTATTCCTAGAAGAGAGCTTTGTAGGCGGTGATTTCTTCAGGAGAGCATGCGGCGCCAATGGTAATTTCCTCTATGACTCCTGATTTGATGGAAATATCGATTTTGATGGTGGGGGAAATATTGGTCATGTTGCCTTCTTCAAAAGTGTTGGTGGCAGGGATAGGGTTACTGAACCAATCTATAGGCCCCGTTGGGAGAAAATCCTTGGTTTTGACTGTGTAGATGGTATTTTGGTTAGGAGGCTCGACGGCTTCCTGTAAAGGAAAAAGTGCTATGTGGTGGAGTGCATCCCATGGGCAATCAGGTTTAGTTAACTCCTCAAGGATGTCTTCGTCACAGTGAAACTGTAGAGAATATAGGGGATCGAAAGGAGTGACTTTGGTGACTGTCATCGTGGGGTTGTTGTCTGGTGGTGACAATGTAGAGGGGGTATCGTAAGGAGGTTGCGATGGTTCGCTCGACATAAACCAAATATCGAGATATTGTGGGTTGAAAATGGTAGTCGGGCACAGAATTTCCGTGGGGAAATGAATTGGAGAATTGGGAGGATTTGGGGGTAAATCCTCATATAAATCATCTAGGAACCATGGGGGAGTAGGGAGTGCCTCAGCTTCTAGTGAAAATATATGAACCATATCAAGTGATGGGGTAAGGGTACTCACTGGTTCTGCTGGAGGAGGCGATGTATGATTTTGAATAAGGGCCAATTGGCGACGCTTGTATTCAATGATCATAGGACATTGATATGTGAAATGATCAAGTGATTCACATGGAGAACAAGGACGTCGCATGCGTTCGTTGACTGAGGTTGTGACATAATGGATGTTGGTGACATTTGTTGGGGTGGGTTATTGCTGAAAGTTCTGGCGTATGGTTGTTAGCGTCTGTCGAAACTAAGGTAACGCTGGACAATGGTATGTGTAATGGCCATATTCTGAACAGATGGTGCATGTGAATTTTGTTTGCAGTCCTTTGCTACTTGTGTTTTGGGAGATAGCGGCAGTACTAGAGGAAGCGATGAGCGGTGGTGCTCGAGGGAGTTGAATGAGTTTACGTAACTCAGGGAGATATGGGAACTTGTTGTTGTGGTGTCTGTATTTCTCGCATAGCATGGAAGGAGGTTGGACACGTGGGGGAAGTGGAGCAGTGGGCTCCTTCTTTTTTCGTCTGCCCCCAGCTGTAGCAGAGGTGCTAACGAGTGGGGTTGTGGATGGGACGGTGGGGGTAAGTATGGGATTCTGCATCGGGATTCCTTCTGTTTGGGGAGGTAGGGATGGTTGAGGGACCATATCAAGTGGATGTAGATACCATACTGGGATTTCTAACACCATGTTAGGAAGGGTGAGCATTGCGGCTACCTAGAAATCTTGTACACCTGGTGGGGGGTAAAAGAAAGGGATTTGGGTAATGGCTTGGGGAACTGTTTCCAAAACCGGGATATGGCCCTGGGGGAGGGGAATATCAGGAACGGATAGAGCTGAACAAGTTCCAGGAGATTCCTGAGGGAGGTATTATGCGACTAGTGGGACTTCAGGGGAAAAAGAGGCCTCAGTGGGAGGGAGAATATCTTTAGTTGTCGTTCCTTTGGTGGAAATGACACATACGTGTGTTGAGGGATGGATGAGTGGTGGTGCTCCGTGGTATGTCCCTAGCAAGGATGGGTCCTTAAAAATTCTGGGGCCCATATCGATGAGTGGATAGGTGTATGGATTAGTGTGGACAAACAGGAGGATATTGTTGATGCTGGATGAAGGGATAGGCTCATAATGTGATACCTGATCAATGGTAATGATCTTTCCATTATGGGGAAACATCATGGTTCGTAACACAGAAGAGGTGACTGCCTTCATGGCATACATGTAGCTATGACCAAACAAAATATTATAGTCGAGTGGGGCATCGATAACCTCAATGTCTATAAGGATGGTTTTGCCTCCAAGTTCGACGGGGACATTTTGGAAGATACCCTCACAAGACGAGGGTCGTCTGTCATAATCCCTCGGAGTAATAATGGATGGTATTAGATCTAGAGAGCCAAGTTTCTGCCAAACGGTTTTGGACATGATGCATGTGGATTCACCTTCTTCAATGATGCAGCGATGAACGGTGATGTTCTGAATTTTAACCAGTATCTAAACAGCGACAAGAGTGGGGAGATGGGGTTCTCTACTATCGAGATCAAATGTGATGAGTCAAGTATCGGTAGGTTCGAATTCCCTTAGAGCGGAAAGTAATGACTTCCGTTGAGTAGGACAAGTTTGAATAACTTATAAGGCTGACATGGCAGCGGGGGATTGGGCCAAGTCGTCGACCAGACTATAATTGTGGGTTTCCATAGCTTGAGGGTTATGGACATTCCTTCACAATGGGATGCAAGGGATGTGAAGAGGTGTCTCAATATTAGGGCGTGGAATCATCAAAGGTGGGCTAGTCGTGACTGGGGTGGCCTCCATGGTAGTGGGAGTCGGGTCAGAGGGTGTGTTGTATTGATGACTGCGTGTTTGTAGAAGGACCTCTTCCTCACTAGTGAGGAGGATAGTTCAATCTGCCGAAGTGCCTGGGTTGTGATATGGTCCTGCCTATGGTGGGGCAGGGTGCATCTCGTGTTGGGTGTTCATCACCCCTTGATGTGGTATGGGGTTTTGCAACACACTCGGGGGTGGGTGCTGCACATATTTTTGTGGGACCTGCTGGGGGGAAGGCGGGGTTAGTGGATGTCGTCCATTACCAGATTATTTCATCCATTTGAAGTCTGCGATTTGGGGGCAATGGTGAGTATAATGGCCATACTCACCGCAAAGGGCACAAGGTAAGCTTGTCTTAATATTGTTGTTGTTCTTTCCTTGGAATTTATTGTTATTTCCCCCTTAAGGGTTCTAGTTCCCTTGGTTCTGGTTGCCCCCTGCAGGTTGGTTCTGTTGGGGTTGGTTCTAGTTTCCTCCTGGTCCGAGATTATTATTGTTTCAGTTTTTCCCTTTATTTCTAGCATTGTTCGACTGATGGGATGGATTAGCCATATTCAGTTGTTCAAAATTTTGGTATTTTTGAATGGGAGATTGTTGAACAAAGTTAACCCCAGCATATGGTTGTCCTTGTGGTGAAGAAATAGGCTAGGGGGGATCAGGAAATGGAAAGTATGGATTATGTTGTGGTAACGATCCATAGGATGCATAGGAAGGCATGGTGGTTTCACTAGTGCGTACAGTGTAAGCAGAGGTGGAGGGGGTACAGAAATTAGGTTAAGCTATGGGGCGTATTGTGGGTGTTGGCGGTGGTCCGCTGGTGGGCGGAGGAAAGGTCAAGGAATATGGTTGTGGATAAGGGGGGGGATTATAATAAGGGGGTCCACCGTATGCAGGTGGATATTGAGGGGTTCCATACATTGGTGGTTGTTGGGGATGCGAATTGTGGTGTGTAGTGGTACCAACCAATCCATCCGCTGAGTGAGACATCCCAGGTTTGTCCTGGCCAAATGGCACTGGTCTCAGGGCATCAGGTAGTACTATATACAAGTACCCTGACTATGAGTAAATGAGTTCAAACTGTTGGGCCTTGCTAATGGCTTCTTCTTCAGACTGGGGGAAGGTGGCAGCCACATCTTTGGCAAGGAGGGAAGCAAGTGATTTGAGGAACCAATTGTGACATTGTTGTGGAGTAGCTTCATCTTTGCAGAGACTACGCCATTGACGCCATTCGTGAATGTGGTCAGCGATGTGCATGGCAAAGGTTTGTTT
>ML784203.1:355414-370381 GCA_009831015.1 Picea engelmannii | reverse complement strand
CATTGGAGATTTTTCTAGCTAGCTTGTGTTGCAACACTGAAGGGAAGTAGGATAGTCTGAGGGACTTCTTAGCAGTGAAAGGGATTCCATTCCTTTTGTTGTGCAAGGTTGAGGGGGAAAGAAATGCAGGAAAGTGGGATTGTGTAGAATTAATGGGTTGAAAGGTAAGTTCCCTAGCTGTAAATATTGTTATAACCATAGGATGATGTAAAATTCCTTGTCTTTAGTAATTGTTTGGGTTGAGTAAGGTAGCCATAGCCTTAGCCAGCAAATCCCCCCTTGTTGTCTCATTGCCCAATACCTACTTGAGTTGGCGCCTATGGCTAGGTGGAAAAACAATCTCATGGAGCTATTTCCCCAAGTGCAACTAATGACGATTAAACTATTGATTCATATTGTTTATATTTTGGATACTAATGCTTGTGGTGAGTGATGTGTTGATCATTATGTGTTCACTATGGAAGTTGCAAGTCTGGGAGTGGACATTAGGTCTCAAGAGTGCATGTTGCGCTCCCTGGTAGTGGACATTAGGGCTCGAGAGTGCATGTTGTGATGGCTGGTCATGATTCATATGCAAAGTTTGGAGGGTGTCACAACCACATATCTTAATGCAAAGGGTTTATTAATTTCCAACCATGTCAATTTGAGGTGAATGGCCTTGTGGGTAGGCCAAAAGAGACCATATTTATGAAGAGAATGTATTTATATGTATGTGAAAGAACTATATATGAATGATGTTGTAATTGATTACATACCAATGGTTACTATTCAATGTATAAGTAGAAATATGTTTTTTGTGTTGAGATGGTTAAATGTGCTTGTTAGCGCTCTGTAAACTTCGTTCGGCTGAGAAAACAAATGACAGAGGCAACCTACAAACCAACTTTGAGGCCGAAAACTAGCCTTTCCGACTTGGAGAGGGCTCTCTCTGGAGACTTTGTCTCTGTACAGGATATGGATTTAAGCTATCGGCTAGATTTAACACTTTTATACAATATTTCTGGTTATATTGGCGAAAGAAAGCAAGACCTTGGACGGTGGAGTCTATTTAAGAAAACGATAGAAACAAATGACTTAGTGACTGAACTTGAGAGGATAAAGACGAAGTAAGCAACAATCTTTCAATTAAAAATCGTTGTGTGGCGGGAGAAAAACACACGAAGCAACTCGGAGCACCGCTAGGGATGAATTCAGAGTTCACTTAAAAGAAGCACAGTCGTCTAAATGGCGTGAATCTAGAACACCACGCAGTGAATTCTAGATTCGAAATCACGTTCTGATTTAGACAAGATATAGATATGAATATAAAGAACACAGGAAAACACGCACGCAAAGAGAGTACAATACATCAAACTGCGACAATTAGAATCTTTTCGTTAAAGATTCAGGACCTTTGCATTAAGTTTCAGTCTTATTCAAAAGCTACACTCAATAGTCACTGTCTACACCATTTTGCCAACCAACCCGACTTACATTGAAAGAATACAATATATAGGCAAGGGTGTGCTGCTCGAGCTACCCTATGCTCTAACTACTGCCCCTAGAAATTAGGTTCTGACTATTCTCTGCTAGATGACTCTTCATATGGCACTTTACTAAAAATAGGAACTGACTGTACTCAATCGCACCATAATCGCTTGTCTTTTCCATTACGGTTCGATCACCCGTAAGATCTCGTCGTTAGAGGGTGATGTGTCGATGCTTTTCCTTTGACAGGGTATCTGGACGATCAAGTGCTTTGTCAGACTCCTGCCACCCACTGTAACGACCTTGATTTCTGTCGCAGAATCGTTTGCTGGTGCGTGCATGTGGTGGGTGACTGCAGACTGTCGCAGGTGTTTCCAAAATGATGACCCCAGTTAGGGAACAACGCCTTTCTTCAAACTATCGCATGTCCAATGTACACCTGTCCTTTGCGATAGATGGGATTCCATCGCTGTGCGTCATATGTTTTCCATGCGGTGTTAGAGTCCCTACTTCCCGGTAGGAAACATGACGCGGGGAGACAAAATCCATGCCACGTCTGAGAAGACAAAAATGGAGTCCGTTAATCATGCTTTTGGTCTCGTCTACAGTTTTGATACCCGAAGCGTTCTCCTGAGAGACCAGTTGCGCCTTTTCAGATTCATTACTTGCCTTTGCAGAATCGCGTTCCCTTTCATCTGCCTCTGCGTGCTGGCCAGAGCGGTGCGGACGTTCCACATTCCTTGAAGTGCTTTTCATTTCTTTCTTCTGACATCCTCTGTGTTTCACGGAGCTGGATGATTGTCTCTTGTGTTTCCCTGAGCTGCCTCTTGAGCCAAGTCACATTTCCCTCTCAGCCTTGTGATGCTGATGCTTCGAGGGTCTTCGCTGCTAACTGTTGTCTCAGCTCCCTGTTTTCCTGGTATAGCTCAACAATAGCGAGTTGTGCTTGCTTCAGTTGCTGCGATGGCTCACGAATATCCGGGCCTTCAGTGTTTGTCCTCCTCCTTCTGTCGTAGCTTTCTCAACTTGGACCTTCGATAGGTTCCATTCGAATGGCGCACATGAGTAACTCTTCAACGATTGATTTGGCGCGCGGATCGTTCGGGGCTTGAGCCTCCCCGATTTCCTTATTCTTCCTTGGGCTACCCCTTCTCCGGGATATCGACTGTTGGGGGGATAGGGCTTCCAATGACTTTCCTTCTTTCGCGACCCTTCCTATTTCCGCCTCCACGCGGTGAGATGTAGTTTTTTCTGCGAGAAGATGAGAATCTCCTCTGGGGTCCCTAGGGATGTCAGCTGTGAGTAGAAACAAATCCTAGCTATTTCCCGATCGCCTCAACTCCTTAACTATCAACAATTTAATCAACGAGATATGAGATAGTTTCTTCTTTGGCTGGTTTGTTTAAGCCCGGACGTTGTCTGCCATTTCTTGGAGACTTCGGTGCAAGAAGAAATGTAGATTTAACGGTCTCCTTCTTGTGAAATGCTTCAACAATATGATTTGATGTGGGTGTATTCTGTCAAACCTTTCTTCAAAGGTGAAATATTTCCTAACCACTCTTAGGAGCTTTCGAAAAGGTTCCTACATATATCGACTTGAAATGCCCGCTTCGACCTTCCCATTTAAACAATCTGGCTTGATAAATTCCTCGTAGCATAGCACGTCCAAAGGCATGCCTTTAGACCACCTTTCTCCGCGCGGAGGGATCTCTGTTGCGGCTGATAGGGTTTCCTCCGTTACTTGGAATGTATTTCTTGCAATTACTATGCGGAGTCCGTTGAAATTGAGCGCGAACTGTTCGACCAACTTTATGTTGAATCCTTGGATTTTCGTACAAAAGACCATGCATCCGACCTGTTCAAAGGATCATTTGACGTCCAGATCTTCATTTACCAGTGTCAAGTTTTGAGGTTCGGGCTACATATTTATGTTGCCCCGTGCACCTTTCCTTATGCTCTGGGATGTTGCCATGGTGCCACACGTATTTGTTCTGCGCGTGGTGGATTTATCATGGACCAAAGGCAATAACCTTGATTTGCCCAAGTTTTTGACGCAATTGAAGGCAATCAATTTTCCAACCACGAGACACTTAGGGTTTGTGGGAAGAATTACAGAGGGAGCATAAACTTGGCTGGTGAATAGAATACATGTAGAGCAATCAGAATTTATAATTGGGTGGGTGAGAGATGGAATCGTGCCAGGGGACACCGAATCCATGGTGACTGGAGGCTTCAAAGCAAGCTGAAGATTTTCGCAGCACATCCGCACGACGGGTACACTTCAGGGCGTGTAAAGTACAACTGATAAGAGCTGCAGAGAATATGTGATACGAGCGCCGTGATTTTTCATTCTTTCTGACTTAATGAGCTGATGATGGTCACTTCGTTTGACGACACGACTTTTATTTAACAACTTGCCTCGACCTTTGGCACGTAAAACCCTCTCTTCTGACAGGACCCAACTCTTTGGGAAAATACCTTTACCCCTTACACATGTTTTGGTTCTGACATCCCTTCCCGACTCCAAGGGCCAACCGACCACTTGCTGACTTCGACCCATTCGTTGTTCGGCACCTGACCTTACATGCTTTGACACATGAACTCTGACTCGACTAGGACTGACTCTAACTGAAAAAATGATGGCGCTAACAGCTGGCTCCAACGGGGATGCTATCCTCCTAGTGAGGTGGCAAAGAACAACAGACCAGGTGCCTGACCATTGGGCCTTATTCGACTTCCAAACTATGAAACAACGGAAAAGAAAAACGCAACCTAGACCTACTTGGCATAGTTTTGACCAGACTCAACGTAAACTTAGGGCCTTCACTCAGGGATTCAATTTTCTGCTGACACACTGACTCGAAACGCCTTCTTTGAAAACAAAAATGAAATGACTATCTACAATGACATGAAAACTAAATGGACCTTACTGCACCCGATAGTGTTTGAGGAACCTGTTTACAGGCCCCCAACCAGTGGGCTCTCCATCGAGCTCTTCTAGCAGATATGCGTTGTTCCCGTGATACGTGCAGATTCTGAAAGGACTTGTCCAAAGATGATCGAATTTTCCGTGCTTTCCCTTATCTTCGTTCCTCGCGTCCCACTTTCGCACTAGATCCTCCACTTGAAATTCCACCTGTTTGGAGTGCTTGTCGAAAGTTTTCTTCACCTGTCTTGGTGGAGTTGTGATAGGTTGTAGACCTACTCCCTCATCTGCTGTGTGTGAATCAACTGATTTATCCTTCTCTGCGTGTCGTTTGGCTCGACCTCTTGCTCTTGCAACAACTTTCTGATGGGAAATCCCAACGAGGTAGGGAAAATCGCGTCTGCGCCATATACGATTTGGAACGACGACGTGGAGATGGACTTTTTGGTAGTGACTCTGTCCGCCCACAACGCATAAATGAGTTTCTTATGCCAGACCTTCTTGTTGTCATGCATGAGTCTTTTAGTGATCCTGATTAAGCTTTTATTTGACGATTTTGCTAACCCATTACCCCGTGGGTAATACACTGTAGAATGTCCCAGGGTTATATTGTAATCCTTGCAAAACGTCTCTATTTTCTTGGACTTAAGTGCAACCGCGTTATTCGTGATGATCTTGATAGGGCGCCCGATCCTAGATAGGATGTTGGTCTCCATAAACTGAATGATGACTGTGTCGGTAGCCTGCTTCTTTGGAATTGCTTCGATCCATTTTGTGAAGTAATCCGTGGCCGTAAGTATCCATCTGTGCTGCGCCGAGGATGGCAGATGAATCTCTCCTATAAAGTCTAGGCCCCATTGCATGAACGACGCTTCGATCAAGATCGGTTTCAGCGGCAGGGGTTGCATCTTTCTCCTTCCATCGAAAATTTGACACTCATGGCAACTGGAAACTTCTTTGTATATGTTTGCGAGGATGCTGGGTCAATAGTAACCTGTTCTCATAATTTTATGTGCGATGGTTTTCCAGTAGCGATGTCCTCCGCAGTCGCCTTTATGGAATTCCCTGATAGCTCGTCCTGCGTCATCTTCTAGCAAGCAACTCAACAATATCCCTCCTAGGTCTTTCCAATACATGGAGTTATCCAAGATGCAGAACTTAGTAGCCTTCAGCTTTAAAAATCAGGCCTTAGTCTTACTTAACCATGGATGAGCTTGCAGATTCTTCAACACATAAATGATGTCTGTATACCAAGGTGAATCGATGACCCTCTGAGACACCTGCGTAGTTGTTTCTTCCTGAGGATTCTTCGACAGATCAACAATGAAGTTGATTCCCAGAACATCGTAGTTCGACTGCACCATCAGTTTTGTCAGGCGCTGACCCTTAATCAGCTTTGTGGGCTTGATTTCGAGGTCGTATTCTAGCATGACCACGATCCACTTACCTCTTCTTCCCTTAGGGTCAGGCTGAGTCAGGATGTCTTTGACTGAGTTACTGGGCACGTAAGCGATAATGTGGGAATGTACTATGTAAGTTTTGAACTCCTTTAGGGCCTTCACTAAGGCGTATGCTTGTTTCTCCATAATGTCATACCTCAATGGGGAATCCCTCAGCATCCTGCTGAAGTACGCTATATGATTTTCGAAGTTCTAATCATCTTTCTATAGCAATACGCCAACAATGGTATGCTCCGAGGCAAACAAGAACAAGATGAAGTCCTTCGTGAAGTCTGAGTTGGCCAATACATGAGCTTTGGTCAGCGCTACCTTGATATCTTCAAATGATTTCTTGGCTTCGGGGTTCCATTTGATCTCGTTCCCTTTTCTGAGCATGTTGGTGATATGTTTTATAATCTCCACCAGATTTGGGATGAATCTTCTCAAGAAATTCACCTTTCCCAGGAAGGACTGCACCTCCTTGCTGCGCGGAGTGCTGATTTTCAGGATTCCTTCTACCCTGCAGGGGTCTATCTTTATACCCTCCTTCGAGATGATGTGCCCCAATAGTTTCCCTTCTTGCATTCCAAAATGTGACTTTTTGGGATTCAATGATATGCTGAACCTCTTGCATTTCTGGAAGACCCTCTTCAGATGCTCAAGGTGTTGTTGATCGGAGTCAGAATACACTGTGATGTCATCCGGATAGATCACGATAAATTTGTCATTTTCCTCGGCAAATGCTATATTCATCGTCCTCTGGAAGGTAGCTCCAACGTTCATCAGGTTGAAAGACATATTGGCATACATGAACGCTCCCCATGGTGTCGTGAAAGCTGTCTTTTCTTGATCATCTAGGTGTACCATGATCTGATTGTAACCTAAAAATCCATCCAGCATAGACATCTTTTGGGACCCAACTACCTTCTGCAGAATATAGTCCATCTTAGGGAGAGGGTAGTTGTCCTTGAGGGATACTTTGTTCAAGTTTCAAAAATCCACGCACAACCTTATTTCGCCGCTCTTTTTCCTTACAGGCACGAGATTGGCAACCCATTTTGAAAACCTTAAATAAACAATAATTTTGGCTTCGAAGAGTTTCTTTACTTCTTTTTCAATTGGCGACAACAACAAGGGATTTATTCGTCTTAGCTTTTGCTTGAATGGTTTTTGGTCTTCTTTGAGAGGAGTGACGTGTTGAATCACTTTAGTGTTGTAGACTTTCAAGTCGTTGTAGCTCCAGACGAAAACGTCGGGAAAATCCTTCATGAGTTTGATGTAGCCCTGTTTGACCTCCTGACTGAGCGTCTTTGATAATTTAATTATCTTTAGATTCTCCCGGGTCCCGATGTTTCAATCGTCGACATACTCATCGTTCGCAGTGATCTTCGGATTTCTAGCCACATCGTTTTCATCAAACAACTTTTCCAACAGAACTAATTCTTTTGGGATGATATTATTCTTTAGTTGTACTATGTCCCTCCCAGCTATATGGTTCTAGAAAGGGTTGTCGTTATTGCGCGTCGCTGTGCTTTCATCTTCGTCGGAACAACACTCGTCATCAATGTTTACATTAGCGAACTCATCACTCATTTGGAGAAATCTCTCCCCCTGTTTGTCATCTTCAAACACCTGCCAATACTTGATATTATTGGGCACTGCCGACCTGTGTTTGACTTCGATCTCATACTTTCTGTTGGGAAAAATGAGAATTTTAAAAACTGAGGCCGATGTGGCCAAGGCATCCACAATTTGATTCTGCCCCCTCGGGATCGTTAATAAGTTATACTCCAAGAATTCTTCGAGGAGGTCCAACACTAGGTTTATGTACACCCTCAATCTGGGGTGCTTGGATTGATATATGCCCTTCACTTGGTTTATAATGAGCTCAGAGTCTCCATGCACTGCTATCCTCTTTGCACCCAACTCTTTCAAAACTCTCAGACCCAAAATCAATGCCTCATACTCAGCCATGTTATTTGTACAATCGAAGGTGAGTTTGTATGAGCAGAGTTTTGTGCCCACCTTGAGAGGACTTATCCATACGCCAACCCCTACCCCTTCCTTGCCGACGAGTCCGTCAAAACTCATGTTCCACATCTCGTTCTCCACGCGGTTCCTTGGGTCTGCACACTCTGCTGCTCGTTCCACGGCTTTATCATCGACAATCATGACAACTGTCGGTTCTTCCTCTTCAAAGCTCAGGTCATTGTAAAATATGGAGGAGCCGATCTCAGTGTCGACGAAGTAGATAGGGTGGTTATACGGCTGTGTCTGACTGCTCACCATGTATTTCAACAATACTTCTCTGTATAACCGTCTCTCTTGGCCGGAGATAGGAATGGTGGCGTATGACATATCCATCTATAGAGTTCCCTTCAATTTCGCAGCCCATGACCTGGATAATAGCATGCCAAATTTAGGGGGTATATTGGGCATGACCATGTCCATAACTAGATTCTTAGAAGGGATTTGGGCCAGCGACAACCAAATCTTTGATCAGACCCAAACATTTTACTTTCCTTGAATCAAAAGAAAAAAGATCCTTATAGGGCCTAGTGATGTCCAAACCCAACTCGTCCATGATCACTTTGGGCATGAGATTGTGCAACATGCCTGAATCCAGCATGATGTTATGCAAGGTCATGTCATGGACCTTGAGATTGACATAGAACGGGGGAACGTCCTCAGTATCGCCTGTCTCCACGTGCGGACCAAACAAAATGACAAGGTGATCATCATGGACGTTCAAGGTGTCGGGAGTCTCTCCCATGTTTAGCATTTTAATAATCTAATCCCGATACTCTCCTTTCTTGATGAGTTCATTGAAAGGGATGTAGATTTTAATCTTGGCCATTTCGTTTTCAAAGTTAAAAGGGGGAGAGACCTTTTCTACCTTCTTGACACATGTCTCTCGACTTGTTTCTGGCGCTTTCCTTGGAACCTCCTCCTTTGACTTTGCCTTTTCAGCTACATCCTTGGTCGGGTTGTCTTTCTTCAGTCGGCTTGTGGAAGGGGTATCCGCCGAAGGTTTCCTTATGGGATTTGTCTACTGAGGTTCCCTTATGGGATTTGTTTGCTGAGACTTTGTAGACGCCTTTTTGCTCCTAAGGTTGTATTTCTTTTGGAACTGCATGATAGCATTGTGATAACCCTTCCTGAATTCCTCTGTTTCCCAAGACAACGTGTCATCCGTCTCCAGCATAAGATCGTCATTTTCGTTCATGTATTGGTCGTGTTCTCCCTTTGTCAAGAACACGCGCATGTCCTTGTCGTCGCAATAATGCATTTGATCTTGGAACATCTGATCAAAATCTTCGTCCACGTAATTGTTTTGGAACGGGGGCCTTATTTATTGGTTGCCCTCGTCTCTTTGTTCCCTCTTCCTGATCCGCGGGACCGAACTTCTTCTGAGGTTCTAATTTCTAGGCTGGGGGTCATGCTGTTCTCGGGCGACAGGTTTGTTTCCCACAGACATTCTTTCCATCAACTTCTCCATCGTCTTCATCATCAAGTCGAACTTTTCCTATGAGGGTCGAGAAGTCGATGGCTGTGCATCCCCTTGGGGTTTCTTCCCGCCTCTTTTGAAGCTTTGTTTGATCTTTCCTGACGCCATCAGGTTTACCTAGACTTCGATCACGTCACTCATCATGGAGTCTAAATTTGCAGATCTTCTCTCCCTCAATAGCAAGTCGAAATCACCGCCAAAGGAGTCGACGTATTGAAGTTGTGCAGCCATGGGGGGCAACTGGACTTCTGCAGGAATTGAATTGTAGACCCTCATGAAACAGGTCAAGAACTCGTGCACCGTTTCATCCAGTGCTCTCTTCATATTGTTGTACTGCGTAAGTAGCTGCAAAGGGTTCTTTTTGTCTCCCCATTTAGCGATGAACGATGTCTCAAATGCGGCAAAGTCGAGGATGCTTGCTGTTGGGAAGGCTTTGCACCATTTTCTAACCTCCCCTGAAAGAATCTGCGTGAACAACCACACCTTCGCGTCTGCATGGTCTACCACTTTTAGATCAACAAAATCGTTGAAGCAATCCAGGTGCTTTTGGGCATATACGTTTCCTGCAGCGTCATATAGCTTGATCCTCTGGTTGTAGTTCTAGGGAAAATCATGTAGTTGGGATGACAGGACAAGGGGGACGAATCTGGCGGCCATTGCTCTAGGGGGGTTTGGGATTTGCGGGATGTTATGAGCGGGATTTTGTATGGTATCAGAGATCGAAACCTCTCCTCGTCGATGACTATATGGTCCAGTTGGTGTCTGATTTAGCCCTGAACAAAGTTTGTTCAAACAAGGTGTCAAAGTCGAGGTTGTCAATACTTTGTGCCTCGTCCTTGGGCAAGGACATATTTATGTCTAGTTTATAGAATGGGTCTTGCGCCTACTCCCTTACCCTGCGCAGAAGTATCTCGGGATCATACACAGGCTCTACAGGGTTCTAGTCAGGATTGGCTCTAGTATAAATGGTATTCGGAGCTAGAGTTTCTGAATGGTGCTACTACGTGCTACTGGTCTCTTTCACTGGAGTCGCCAGGGTAAAGGTTTCAACCAATATAGATGTTTTCCCCACTGTTACCCTCAGGGGTCAAAACTATAGCTTTAGTCGTTCTCCCAGGGATTTTTTTTTCAATACTGTCCCCGACAACGATGCCGGAATGTTAGCGCTCTGTAAACTTCGTTCGACTGAGAAAACGAATGACATAGGCAACCTACAAACCAACTTTGAGGCCAAAAACTAGCCTTTCTGACCTGGAGAGGGATCTCTCTGGAGACTTCGTCTCTGTACAAGATATGGATTTAAGCTATCAGCTAGATTTAACACTTTTATACAGTTTTTCTGGTTCTATTAGCGAAAGAAAGCAAGACCTTGGGCTATGAGTCGATTTAAGAAAACGATAGAAACAAATGACTTAGTGACTGAACTTGAGAGGATAAAGGCTAAGTAAGCAACAATCTTTCAGTTAAAAATCGTTGTGTGGGGCAGGAGAAAAACACATGAAGCAACTCGGAGCACCGCTGGGGATGAATTCAGAGTTCACTTAGAAGAAGCATAGTTGTATAAATGGCGCAAATCTAGAGCACTGCGCGGTGAATTCTAGATTCGAAATCACGTTCCGATTTAGGCAAGATATACATATGAATATAAAGAACACAGGAAAACACGTACGCAAAGAGAGAGTACAATACATCAAACTGCTACAGTAGAATCTTTTCGTCAAAGCTTCATGACCTTTGCATTAAGTTTCAGTCGTATTCAAAAGATACATTAAATAGTCACTGTCTACACTATTTTGCCAACCAACCTGGCTTACAATGAAAGGACAAAATATATAGGCAAGGGTGTGCCGCTCGGGCTACTCTGCACTCTAACTACTATCCCTAGAAATTAGGTTCTGACTATTCTCTGCTAGATGACTCTTCATATGACACTTTACTAAAAATAGGAATTGACTATACTCTGTCATACCATAATCGCTCGTCTTTGCCATGACGGTTCGATCACCCGCAAGATCTCGTCATTAGAGGGTGATTTGTTGATGCTTTTCCTTTGATAGGGTATCTGGACGATCAAGTTGTTTGTCAGACTCCTGCCACCCACTGTAACGACCTTGATTTCTGTCGTGCGATCATTTGCTGGTGCGTGCATTTGGCGGGTGACTACAGACTATCACATGTGTTTCCAAAATGATGGCCCCAGTTAGGCAACACCTTTCTTCAAACTGTCGCATGTCCAACGTACACCTTTCCTTTGCAATAGATGGGATTCCATTGCTCCACGTTGTATGTTTTCCCCATGGGTATCTGTCAGAGTCTCTATTTCCCTGTAGGAAATAGGACGCGGGGAGACAAAATCCACGCCACGTTTGAGAAGACAAAAATGGAGTCAGTTAATCACGCTTTTGGTCTCGTATGCAATTTTGATACCCGAAGCGTTCTCCTGAGAGACCAGTTGCGCCTTTTCAGATTCATTACTTGCCTTTGTAGAACCACATTCCCTTTCAGCTTCCTCTGCACGCTGGCCAGAGTCGTGTAGACGTTCTCCATGGCCGGTCCACATTCCTTGAAGTGCTTTGCATTTCTTTGTTTTGACATCGTCTGTGTTTCACGCAGCTGGATGATTGTATCTTGTGCTTCCCTGAGCTGCCTCTTGAGCCAAGTCACGTTTCCCTCTCGACCCTGTGATGCTAATGCTTCGAGGGTCTTCGATGCTAACTGTTGTCTCAACTCATTGTTTTCCTGGTATAACTCGTCAATAGTGAGCTGTGCTTGCTTCAACTGCTACGACGACTCATGAATATCCGTGCCTTCAGTGCCTGTCCTCCTCCTTCTGCTGCAACTTTCTCGACTTGGACCTTCGACAGGTTCCAGCCGAATGGCGTGCATGAGTAACTCTTTGGAGACCGATTTTGCATGAGGATTGCTCGGGGCTTGAGCCTCCCCGATTTCCTTATTCTTCCTTGGCCTGCCCCTTCTATGGGGTATCGACTGTTGGGGGGATAGGGCTTCCAATGACTTTCCTTATTTTGCGACCCTTCCTATTTTCGCCTCCGCGCGGTGAGATGTAGTTTTTTCCTCGGGAAGATGGGAATCTCCTCTTGGGTTCTTGGGGATGTCGACTATGAGTAGAAACAAATCCCAACTGTTTCTCGATCATCTCAACTCAACTATCAACAATTTAATCAACGAGACATGAGATAGTTTCTTCTTTGGCTGGTTTGTTTAAGCCCGGACGTTGTCTGCCATTTCTTGAAGACTTCGGTGCAAGAAGAAAGGAAGATTTAACAGTCTCCTTCCTATGAAATGCATCAACAATCTGATGTGATGTGGGTGTATTCTATCAAACCTTCCTTCACAGGTGAAATATTTCCTAACCGCTCTTAGGAGCTTCTGAAAAGGTTCTTGCAGATATCGACTTGGAATGCCCGCTTCAACCTTTTCGTTTAAACAATCTGGCTTGATAAATGTCTCGTAGCATAGCACGTCCAAAGGCATGCCTTTAGACCACCTTTCTCCGCGTGGAGGGATCTCTGTTGCGGCTGACAGGATTTCCTCTCTCACTTGGAATGTATTTCCCGCAATTACTATGTGGAGCTCGTTGAAACTGAGCGTGAACTGTTCCACCAAATTTACGTTGAATCCTTGGATTTTCCTACAAAAGACCATGCATCCGACCTATTCAAAGGATGCTCTGACGTCTAGATCTTCATTTACCAGCGTCAAGTTTTGAGGTTCGAGCCCCACATTTCTGCTGCCCCGCGCACCTTTCCTTATGCTCTGGGATGTTGCCATGGTGCCACGCATATTTTTTCTGCGCGCGATGGATTTAGCACGGCCCAAAGGCGATAAACTTGATTTGCCCATGTTTGTGACGTAGTTGAAGGCAATAGACTTTCCAACCATGATACACTCAGGGCTCGCGGGAAGAATTACAGATGAAGCATAAACTTGGTTGGTGAACAGAATACATGTAGAGCAATCATAATTTATAATTGGGTGGGTGAGAGATGGAATCGTGCCAGGGGACACTGAATCCATGGTGACTGGAGGCTTCGAAGAAAGACAAATATTTTTGCAGCACATCTGCGTGATGTGTACACTTCGGGGCGTGTAAGGTACAACCGATAAGAGCTGCAGAGCATATGTGATACGAATGTCATGATTTTTCATTCTTTCTGACTTCATAATGAGCTGATGATGGTCACTTCGTCTGCCGACGCGACTTCTATTTAACAACTTGCCTCGACCTTTGGCACGTAAAACCCTCTCTTTTGACAGGACTGGACTCTTTGGGAAAAGACCTTTACCCCTTACACATGTTTTGGTTTTGACATCCCTTCCCGACTCCATGGGCCAACCGACCACTTGTTGACTTCGACCCATTCATTGTTCGACACCTGACCTCACACACTTTGACACACAAACTCTGACTCGACTAGGACTGACTCTAACTGAATAAATGACATCGCTAACAATGCTCATGGGTTGTAGAATAATTGTTTGTCGATAAATTATATGTAAGAATGTTGGTTACAACTTAATTAAGGAATTGTGTACATTACATTTTGGTATCAAAGTAAGAAATTGGTGAAAATTGGTTGTTTCAAGAAGTACACCATATCTTCAATAGAGCACATAGGGTATTAGTTACATTACAATATGGTATCATTGTTAATGTTTATGCCATTATTATAGTTCTTTGCATTTCAATATATAAGAGCATAATAAGAACAAGATCAGTGAGAAATACACATTCACAAGAGACACAACATTTATCCTGGGAAACCCTATAGGGGAAGAAAACCCAACAAAAACTTCCTTATCATAAATAACTTATACAATGTTCAAGAGATAACTCAAACCAATACATAAAGTCCTCCCCAAGAGATGCGCCACTCTTCTTCTCCTCTCTCTGGTAATTGCAGCTTGCTTCATAAGAGAAATGAGCAAGTGAGTTGTGTGTTTGAAGTGAGGCGCTAGCCTCTTATTTATACAAGACTGGCACGTGTGAAAGATCACAACTGGCAGGGCCGACCTCTCACTCTGGGTGGGTAAACCCACCTGTATTTAATTCTGGGTCTTCAATAATAACTGCTGGGGTCGACTTCTTATTCTTCCCTTTATAATTGTCCGATGACCAATCCGCAAAAGGGGATTTGGTCCTTATACAATTACCGACATGATTAATCCACAATGGGGATTAATTCAATAACAATAATAATAATAATGACATGATTAATCCACAATGGGGATTTAATCCAATAATAATAAGAATGCTCTTCGCAGTTACATTATTTCAACACTCCCCCTTAACAAGAAGGGTATTCTTCATCAGCATCAGGCGAGAGAGGTCTGCATCATTAGTGGCATCTGGAGGACAGTTTCGTCAATATCATCTTGAAACATTGGCTAACATATTTACGAGTCATCGAAAGTTTTCTTCATCGACAACATTATCATTCTCGAAAGAATGCTATCATCATTTGCATCAAATATGTATCAGTAAAAATGATACCTCATCACAGCACTAGGCTGACACATCACAGTACTACACTGGCTCAATGTCACAGCGGTTAAGCTGGTAGCTCAGTGTCAGTCACATCTTGCTTTACGTCTAACAACTAGGT
>ML784203.1:295027-320858 GCA_009831015.1 Picea engelmannii | reverse complement strand
GTTTAGTTTTTAATTGATCCAAAAAAACTGAAAGTAAAACAATGTGTTAAAAATGATATTTTTCATTATATTTAAAAAGTATGGAACCATAATTTAATTAAGGACACATAATTACATGCAAAATCTTAATTTAAAAAAATTAAATGGTGTACTACATTTTTAACATTGGATTGAGCATGGAAATATGATTAAAAACACCACTGAATAAAAAAAAATAGAAAAGTTTGAAAATAGATGAAAAAACACTCTTGAGAAAAAAATAAAAAATAAAAAATAAAAAATTTGAACAATTTGAAAATAAATTAAAAAACAAGCATTTAAAAACAAAAAAGTGGAAACCTTATGTATTAGAAAATTTAAAATATCAAAAAACCACCTAAAAAGGGAGAGGGGTACCAATAGCACCATTTTAAAAATGGGGTAAAAAACTTGACCCCCCCAAAAATGAGAACTCTGTAGAGTTCTCGTTAAGTTGGTAACTATGTTCTATATCATGGTCTTCTAGAAGTTCCTCATTAGGGGAAGTTATGACTTCCCTCACTGGTTCTGTAGCTATGGGAACCTCCCTCATTGCAGTACTGGGGATTATGAGTTCCTCTTCATATACTTCTTCAAGATGTCATAATTTAGATTTCTTGAGCGCTGCATCTTCATCAAAGGTCACATCCCTGCTGATCTCAATTTGATGTTGACATGATATATAGATTCTGGAGGCCTTGGAGACCTCACAGTATCCCACAAATATTCCCTTCTTTCCTGAAGGGTCCATCTTGTTTCTCTTTTCTTTAGGTATATGAATAAACACTGGACAACCAAATATTTTGAGATGGCTTACCTCTGGTTTCTTTCCGGTTAACATCTCTTCCGGTGTCTTGAGCCCAAGTGCACTATGGGACAATCGGTTCTGCACATATACAACTGTCATTGCTCCTTCTTCCCATAAGAACATAGGAAGATCTTGATCATGGATCATAGTCTTCACAGCTTCTAGTATGGTTCTATTCTTTCGTTCAGCTACACCGTTTTGTTGGGGATTATAGGGAGCAGTGAGTTCCCTCTTGATCCCAAAATCTTTGTAGAAGTTCACAAATTCTTTTGAGGTATATTCTCCTCCATTATTTGACTTGAGTATCTTAATATTCCTTTCAGAAAGGTTCTCTATCAAGGCTTTGAATTCCTTGAACTTGTTGAACACTTCATCTTTAGATTTCAAGAAATATATCCAGGTTTTACGAGAGTAATCATCAATGAATGATACATAATATACATACCCACTCATGGAGGATGATGGCATTGGGCCACACACATATGAATGAATGAGTTCTAGGACTCCTTCTGTCTTGTTGTCCCTCTTCAGAAACGGGTTCTTGATGTTTTTCTCTTGTGCACATCCATTGCATACACCTTTATGGTCACCTTTGAGTTCTGGTAAACCTGTGACTGCTTTGCATATGTATGGTAGTGCCTTGTAGTTGATGTGGGCTAACATTCTATGCCAAAGTTCACATGAGTTTTCAATGGCATGGGTCATGGCAGCCTCTGAGTGACCCTTTAGTTTATACAAGCCATTTTCTTCACTTCCAATGATGATTACTTCATTTAAGGTTTCTCCTTTAGCCCACATAAGAACTTCTCTATCTATAAAGGAAACTCTGAAGCCTTTCTTTTTTAAAGCTGAAATGGAGAGTAGGTTCTTCTTTAAGCCTGGTACATATAGTACGTCCTTCATTTTTAGTGAATTCCCTTAATTCAGTTTATGGTTTGATTCTCCCACTCCCTTGATGGGATATTGGTAATCATCTCCAAGTGTCACTTTCTGAGAAAAATTCTTTTCTGAGATACAAGAGAGAATGTTTCTTTGTCTCGTCATGTGCTTGGATGCACCACTATCAATGAGCCAAGTGTCCTCTCTGGGTGTTATAGATCCTGAGAGGGCCGATATCAAGACATGGTCTTTGATTTGCTCTCTTATCATGTTTGCGGGTGGCTCTTCATCTTCGACTACATGGGCATGGAGCCTCTTATGTTTTCTCTTGTATTCTTCTCGTCTGTCTAGACAAAACTTCGCAATGTGTCCCATCTTGTCACAATGATAGCATTGTACAGATAAGTAGTCCCTTTCCTTTCATTGTCCTTTCTTCTGAAATCTCCTTGGATGAGATTCTTTATGATTGAATTTGTTTGACTGTTGAGGCTCTTTATGAGTCTCCTTTTGGAAGTAGGGTTTCTTCCTTCCTCCTTTGGTGTGAATAGCTAGGGCTTGATCATCATCTCTTGCTAGTAACTCTTCACGATTCGCTACTCTTGTTTCTTCTTGGATGCATTCTTCCCATAGACTATCAAACTTCAGTTTCTCCATTCTGACACATATCGTTTGGATGAATGCATCCCAAGGTCTTGTGAGAACATTTAGGGTCGTCATTATGAGTTCTTCTTCATCTATGGTATCTCCAATAGCTTCTAGTTGTTCTTTGAATTCCGAGATTCTGGAAAAGTATTCCTGAATCGTTTCTCCTTTCCGCATCCTTGTATTATTCAGTTGAGTTCTTAGATTCATCTTCTGGTTTATGTTCCTTCCTTCATATAGTCTGGTCAAGGAATCAAACATTTATTTCAGAGTCTTCTTAGTTGACACATAAGGAATGAGGTTGTCTTTGATTGAATCTGCAATGATTCTTTTGGCCCTGATTGTGTCTTTTTGATGCTTTGCCTTTTCTGCAGCATCAACGGGTTTCGATACTTCTTCTTTGACGAATCTTGCTAGGTCATTCTCTTCAATAATGAGTCCAATCCTATACTTCTAGGCACAAAAGTTTTCCACTCCTTCTATCTTGTCAACAAGATTAATGCTTGTAGACATCTTTACCTGGATCTAGGAAAATGACCAAAAAATGAAAGTGCTCAAAATCAAAATCTGAACTTACCAGGAGGTGCACTTGGATGAGGTGAGTGGCCTGGTGTGTTTGGATCTGAGAAAATCCAACTTTTGATCCTCGAAATTTGATTTGCGGATTTCTGGATTAGTGCTTCTGGTACCTTTGGTACTCTGGTACTTCTGGTACACTAGTTTTCTGGTACTTATGGTACTTTGTGAAACTAGGGTTTCACTTTCTGGGAGATCCAACCATTGAAAAGGTGCGTTGAGAGTGCCAAAGTGATCCTTAAGGGAGGGAACACTTTTCTAGATGGTTTTGGGGCTGAAAAGCTTCACCATCAAAAAGCCCTAATTTTCATGTACGACAACAATGACGTTTTTCACTCTTGTGAAAGATGCTTCCTTTAGCTTGGCTCTGATACCATGTTAATGTTTAAGCCATTATTATAGTTGTTTGCATTTCATTAGTTAACAATAACATAATCCAATATCACTGAGAAATACACAGTCACAAGAGACACAACATTTATCCTGGGAAACCCTATAGGGGAAGAAAACCCAACAAAACTTCCTTAATATTGATAGCCAATACAATGCCAAGAGATCTCTTAAACTAATGTAGAATATCCTCTCCCAGATATGTGCCACTCTCTCTCCTTCTTCTCTAACAACAGATCCAAAACTTGTCTCTCAATGAGAAAGTGAGTTGTGTGTCTAAGTGAGGCGCTAGCCTCCTTATTTATATTAGACTAGCGCATGTGAAGTGTTTCTTCATTGGCAGGGATGACTTCTCCAACTGGGTGGTTATAACCACCTTTAATATATTATGGGGCCTCTTTAATATCTATTGGGGCCGACTTCTTATTCTTCCTGTTATAATTTTCATTTGATCAATCCGCAAAAGGGGATTCAGTCCTATTACAATAGCCGACATGATCAATCCACAATGGGGATTGATCCAATGAATAATATATCAAATAATAATAATAATACTCTTTGCAATTACATTATTTCAACATTCAAGTGACTTGCCCTACCGACAATGCCACACCCACAACCCTACACCATCGGATGGCTCTGCCAAAGAAGCGAGATCCGCGTCAGCCAACAATGCAGCCTATCATACAATATAAATCCTTTCAAAGACGAGGTATTGTGTGATGTTTCCCCTCTCGATGTTTGTAATGTTCTTTTGGGCCAACCATATTTATGGAAACACTATGTTGTAAGAGTCTAGGCCTCATAGTGTTATTATTACTTTGAACAAGAAAATGTACAGGATACCGGAGGCAGTCCCACCTAGTGCTATTTCCTTGATCTCTGCCAATAAATGTAGGAAGGTCATCTCTCAGACGGGGAAGTTTGTCTTCTTCATAATTCACTCTTAGAATGAGAGAAATATCGCAACCACATCCAGGGTCTCCATGACCGACCTCTCCACACAAAAAAAGAAAGTGGATAAGGTCATGGAAGCATACTTAGATATATTCTCCTCACCTACTGGGGTACCTCTGCACTATCAGATAAAGCACCCCATCGATCTGACCCCCGATGCACTGCTTCCCAATGGGCCAGTCTACCGCCGCTCTCTATTAGAGAATGAGGAGATCAAGCGACAGATCCAAGAATTTCTCCACAAGGGGCACATCCATCCCAACTCATCACCTTGAGCAAGCCCAATCGTGCTAATACAAAAGAAAGATGGATCCTGGTGACTCTGCATTGATTACCGGGTCCTGAATAAAATCATAGTTAGAAACCAGTACCGGATTCCCTGAATCAACGACCTCCTTGATCAGCTCACAGGGGCCAAATACTTTAGTAAGATTGATCTAAAGTCTGGTTACCACCAGGTCCCGATAGAACAAACAAATGTATGGAAGATTGCCTTCAAGTCCAAGGAAGGTCTTTTCGAATGGTTGGTCATGCCCTTTGGCTTGAAAAATGATCCAACCACTTTCATGAGGATGATGGATGATATCCTGACACCATTCACCAATACCTTTGTAGTGGTGTATTTGGATGAAATTCTCATTTACAACAAGACTTGGGCATAACACTTGTAGCATATTCAATAGGTTTTCCACACCCTGCAATAGCACAAGCTATACGCCAACTTGGAAAAATTCTCCTTTGGCATGGATAGGTTCCATTACCTAGGCTACATCGTTGATCAATATGATGTACATGTGGATCCAACCAAGATCCAATTCATCCGTGAATGACCAGCCCCAACCAAACTCACGAAGCTTTAGAGCTTCTCGGGCCTTGCCAATTTCTACCGCAGGTTCGTGTTGGGATTCTCCCATATTGCATGGGCCCTCAACCAAGTAACCAGGGGTGATGGTAAGATGAAATTTGTGTGGGTCCTGTCCCAACAACAAGTGTTCGATGATTTGAAGCAACACTTGTGCTCAACCCCAGTACTTTCATTACTGGACCTACATCAACCCTTTGAGATTGAGACATATGCTTCAAACTATGTTGTGGGTGTCGTTCTCACTTAGCACAACCACCCCATGGCCTATCATAGTGAAACACTAGCAGATGTTGTCCGTAAGTACCCTACTAACGAAAAAGAAATGTACTCCATTGTGCAAGCCTATCGCCAATGGAGACATTACATTATTGGGAAGGAGACAATCATCCACACTGATTATAAGCCACTGCAGTTCATGCAAACACAAGGAAAATTGCAGAATGATCGCCATCATAAGTGGTCCACATACTTGCAGTAATTACACTTCAACATCAAGTATAAGACATGAATCACCAATCGTGTTGTTGATTTCCTGAGCAGAATTCCAGTTGCGACACTCACCACAGTGCTAGACTCTTGTGGTCATGAGATCTCTAAATGGACACAACTCTATGTGATAGAACCAGACTTCGCTACCACCTACCAAATGTTGGGTGCAAACGCATTTGTCGCTAATTTCCATCTTATGTATGGGTTGTTGTGTCGTCTGGGCCATATCTGCATTCCATCAAGTGAACGAGCGAAACTGATCTGAGAATCCCACTGCATTCGGGTGGCAGGACACTTCGACATTGAAAAAACAATGACAATGTTGCAGAAACATTTCTACTGGCCGAAACTTTGATAGGAGGTTAACAAGTATATCGGGTCCTGCACTGCGTGCACTATTTCCAAACTGAACACTAAGAAATAGGGCATGTACACCCCTCTGCCTACTCCTGACAGGCCATGGGAATCCATGTCCATGGACTACATGTCGGGCCTCCCGTCCACCAAGTGAGGAAATGACTATTTTTTTGTGGTTGTTGATCGCTTTTCTAAGATGACAATTTTGGCCGCCTACAAGAAGAGCATCACAACAAAGGCTATTGCCAAGCTCTTCTTTGAACGAGTCTAGGTACATTTTGGAATCCCACAAACCATTGTCTCAGATTGAGACAATTGATTTCTCAACACATTATGGTCAAGCCTCTGGTCATTGTTGGACACCAAGCTGAACAAATCCATGGCCTTTGACCCCTAGACAAATGGCCAAACTGAGGTTGTAAATCGAATGATCGTGCATACCCTATGCATGTATAATTACAAGAACCCTCGCACATGAGATTAGAGTCTTCTGTATGTCCAACATAGCTACAACTGAGCCCTGCATACCTCAACTGGCCACAACCCCTTTCAAGTGGGGTTGGGATTCCAACCATTGGGTCCCATAGATGTTGCACTACCCCTTGTGGTCACCTCAACCGACTCATCTCCTGCTCCAACTGAAGTTGAAAAATCCACTCGGTTCATTGAGCAGATCCAACACATCTGCCAACAGGTTCAGGAGATCCTACAGAAGTCCAATGAAAAGTACAAGTAGCGCCATGATCAATACCGGGTGCCACATAAGTTTCAGGTGGGAGACAAAGTTTGGTTTCATTTTCAGAAAGAATGCTTTACTGGACCCCATCGGAAGATTTGCTCACTCCGTTATGGGTCGTACACCATCACCAAGGCTGTGGGTGATAATTCTTTTGAGCTCAATATTCTTCCTTTCCTTGGCCTGCATCCAGTGTTCAACGTGGATCTCCTTCAACCTTATTTCCCACCATTATTGGACACCTCAAAGATAACAGAACAAATGACACCAACATAGATAAACCCTGACTAGATACAATAGGCATCCATTGATGATATTGTGGACAAACATGTCAAGGGCACTCTCCAGCAAAAGATCCAACTTTATCGAGTTGTCAAAGTAGGGCAACTCCTGCACCAAGGCAAGTGGCTCACTCGGAGCCAAATTAAACATAAATTTCGTCATCTAATGGGGGAACTCAATGCAATGGATACCATTGCTTCCTAAGGGGGGAGGATTGATCCAAATGGATGTCGGTGTCCTCCCACATATTCCAACTCTCTCATTTTGGTAATTTTCTATTTCGACAATGTTTTCCTAGTTTTCGGGTCCCTGACTTCCGGGGTCGTTTTGAGGCCTTAAACAACGTTTTTAGGGCTCGCCACAGTAATGATTCCTGTTTATTGTAAAAGGGCCTTGAGAGCCTCATTGTAATGATCTTCTAGCAAATGAGCGAAACCATCACATCTCTTCTCTTTACAGTTTCAACTTATTTCCTTATTGAATAGAAACCAATTTTACTGTATATCTGTTATTTTGTGTTAAGCATATTTTGATAATAAACCGTATTCATTTCATTATGCTCATAAAATCCAGATCACCCAAGGAACATACCTATGCTCAATGAAATGAAATCATGTGTAGGATAAGGACACTCGGGGAATGTTTCCTCCAAGGATAAGGAACTGATAAGAATGCATAAGGCCTAAAAGCACGAGCGGTCAATATGCAATTCAATCACAACTCAAATTTAGGAAGTAAACCTCCCATACTGGTGTTTTTCGTAAGTTTAGTCTCCAAGGGCTGAAAAAGAATAAAACAATACCAAGGAGAACTCTTTTGACCAATATTGGACCAACGTATTCATTTTTCGTAAATAGTTTGTTCGGTCTAGAAAAGGGTTAAACTTATACCGAAAATATGTCTCTTCAAATTCATTTTATGAGTGTGACAGAGACAGGAGCACTCGACCATATTTTCGTATTTAAGGAGTATGAAAAGAGCTTAACTATGGACTGCATTGTCCTTTTTCATAAATTTAGTCTCCTGAGCCCAAAAAAAAGTATAAAACAAAACTAAGGAGAACTCTTCTAGTCTGTAGACTAGAGTATATATTTTTCTTAATTAGTTTATTCAGTCCGAAAAAGGGGTAAACTTGTGCTGAATAGACGTTCCTTCATGTCCATTTAATGAGTGTAGAAGGAACAAGGTCACTCGATAATCTTTTCAATTTTAAGGATTCTGAAAAGAGCTTAACTATGGACTCCGTGATGTTGTTGTGAAAAAAACATAAAGGAAGGAGTCTCGCAGGTAATGGCTAGAACAATACTGAGTAAGAAGCATGAAGTTTGAACACAAACTCATGGCGGGGATAACCAGGACTCCTGAGCCTAAATGGCAATCTTGTAGCATGAGCACCATAATAAAAAGGGATTCTAAAATAGGACACCCATGAACGGTAGGCTCTGCCACATGAATTACGTCACTTCTCAATGACAAAGAAGGTTCTGTGTCACAACTTCGTGGGGTCGACCCTAAGGAAAAATGAAACAAGAAACAAATAATTCAAAAATGCATGAAGGGGAAAATCTAAGTGATATGCCAGTTTTGTTATCATTACCTGTCAAAACATATCGACATGGAAGAAAAGGTACCAAAGAAAACGTCTCCAAAGGCCTGTATAGAAGACCAAAAACACTTACCCAAAAGTTAATACGTCTAATATAGAAACCTATGATAAAGAAAAGTATTAAGGGATACATAAATTGAAAACAAGAAACCCTAAAAATAAAATATGTATAGAGGACTGCACAACCTTGTGGATTATGCACAATAGTTCTCTGGGAAGAGCCCATTTCTAGGCTCATGCCAAGGGATTCTTTGGTAACAAACCTGTAAAGCTTTTAGTTCAGGAGCAGGTTGAAGATCCATCATCATAGATTCATTTTATGATGATGGGGATGGCCTCATTTGAAGGCAACACATCATCCATGAAACTGGGGCCTGACAACTCACAAATACCAGGGGTCAAAGTCTTACAAACAACAAGATCAGACTCAATAGGAAACACCAGATTATTTGGGGTAATAGGGGGAAGCAAGGGCTCCCATGCCCCATGTTATCACACAATCTTTACTTTCCCAAATCCTAAAGGAAATTAGGACTAGATCGACGTAACAAAGAGGTAATCCTATCACTGTCACCCCAATATGATACCTCTTTCTATTTAGGAGGAGAAGAAACTCACTCCAAGGGAGACGTCCCGAGACCTAGTTGGTTGATGAAGGGATATAAGACTACGGTAAAACCAACCCCTTTCTCTAGGTCACTCAAAGAAGTCACTTGGTAAAGTTCAAAGGGGAAAAAGGAAATGGAAATGAATGGTGCCTTCTCTTTACCAATGAAACAACAAAAGTTAGCAATAACCAATGATATCAATGTTTCAAGTTAGTGACTTCAAGATATAAATATGCTACCCAAAGACTCTTATGTACAGACAAAAGATAGAGTTTATAGTAGCAACAACATATCTAGAAATTGCAAGTTATTATGACAAAAGGATATAAAGAATTTGCAAATTTGATAGTACTGTTGGATTACTGAGAGGGGGGGTAAATCAGTAATAGCGTAATTATAATCCTTTTTCTTCAAATGTTATATCAATGTAGAATTATTATCCAATAATGAGCAGTAAGAAATAAACATTCACACACATACACAGTACACCAGTGTTTTACGTGGAAACCCAAATCGGGAGAAAACCACATAATGTTTTTTCTTATATGTCTTGAAGAATTACATTCATTGGAAGTACCAACTTCCTTTGTTTTTCAGCTGCAACTGGAAGGAGGCTCCAACCCCGTTATTTCTCAGGCTACAACCTGAGGGAAGCTCCAACTCCCCAATTCTCTGGCTACAACCAGAAGGAGGATACAACCCCCTATGTTCTCTGGCTACAATTGGAAGGTGGATACAACCACCTGTCCTTTCCCTTTCCTGCCACCCTAAAGTAGAAGTAGAATGATGGAACCACTATCACACTATCACTGTGAGATATACCGCTGTAAAACTGTACCAATAAATATGAACCATGCATCAACCATGCATCAACCTGTACCTCAACCTGTACCATAAACAAATGCATCCAACCATGTACTAAGTATGTACCAATCATGTTCCAGCTACTCATCAACTATGACTCATCAATATGTACCAACATCATCAACTATACACCTCATGTATGTGCCAACTCATCAACTATTTGTCTCAACCATGTACTCAACATGTACCTCAACCAAAAGCCCTCATCAATTTCATCATCCAAATATGATTTGTAGCTCTGTAATAGACCTGGTGTATATGATCACATTCCTGGAAACCTTCCTTAACTTTAACAACAAGAGACTAGCATTTTCATCAAACGTTTCTTTAGTCTCGCATGCCTAGTTTTGGATTAGTCAACAGCCCTAACTTGAAGTAATCATAACTTTGTACCTATAATGTATAAATATCTGAAACTGATACACAATGTTCTTCAGTGTGTTTTATGCAATTCCTCCAAGTTTCACCACTTGGAACCTCTCAGAAAAGGAGTTATAGAAAAAATGACATACCTTGCTGAATTCTGGCTTATTCTAGAGAGAGACCTTGTAGAGCGTGCCCCGCAAGGAATATTTGTTGAAATGATATAAAAATATTACAAATCATACTATAGACTGTACCCTAACCAAAACATTTTGCCTCACTGAATTTGGATCTGTTATGAAGAAGTTATGACGTTTTTACCCGAAACACTTGTTTTTGACTAGTTTCAGGACTAGCCACAAACCCTATTTTCCACAGAGTATAAATCCCAAAATATAATGACCCACAAGCTGAATTGTTTATCAAAGATACATGGATATGTTTTCACAATGGCATAGAAATTTCAGGATCTGAATCATTACAGAAAAAAAGTTATAGCGAAAATGGTGAGATGACCTGTAAATAACATACCTTAGAAAGCACCATCAAAAGAATTTATCCTTCCTTGTATTTTGGCCTTCTTTTCTTCAATTTCCTCATAATTTTGGCTTAGATATCCTTTGGTTACCTCAGACACCTATAGGTATTCAATATGCTCAAGTGTTATTAAAATGAGAGAGCCTAGCCTCTTATTTATACTCTCCAAGTAGCTTCCTTAAAATCATCTTCTAGGTCACTTGGCCCACTTTCCTTATTTTAGGGTTAACCCACTTCTAATTTCTCCATTAAATTTATTATTGAAATAATTTATTTTGTATTCACTTTGAATTATAATACACTCATCACTTCACTTTATTATTTACCTTTTAAAATCCCTTAAACCACTTTGACTACTTTGACCTTTTGGGGCTTCTAGATGACATGTGAGGGTCCTCCAACTTCGTAAGGCCATAACCTTCAAACCGTGAGGAGTTATGTGACGTTATACATACGACTAGAAATGGAATGAAATGTACTATCCATATAGAATAATATTATCTAAAAATATATCATAACTCATAATGTTATCCATCAAACAAACTTGGGTCCATTACCCAAACCTGGGGTCTCCAACTTCTCATGGCCATAACTCTCTAATCGTGAGGAATTATGTGACGTTCCACATACCACCAGAAATGGAATGACAAGAACTATCCATCTAGGATAGTTTCCCTAACAAATTCACTATCCTTCATCTCATTATTCCACAATTAAGCATGAGTTTTCTTACTCCGCAAAGCGTCTTCCCATGAGGGATTTCACCATAAGGGGACCACTTTGGAGTTTATCCATATTTAATTCTTATCAACCATGAAAAAACAATAATGAGTCATATTTACATAAAAAAATATTGGGTCTATTACCGAAACCTTTGTGCTACGGGGCTTTCTTCAAGGGTTGACATCAATGACAACCAACCTTAATCAACAATCTCCCCCTTTGGCATTGATGACAACACTCTGATGCAATACTGAAATCATATCACTTGTGCTCCCCCTAGAACCATGCCTTTGTCCTCTGCATCTGATAAATCTCTCCCCCTTTGTCATCGATGACAAAGGTATCTTTCCATCTGGGGCTGCGCCCCCCTGACTAAACTGTCCTCTTATGGTGCTTCCCCGTGCACATCTAAGACATATAAGATAAGCATTCAAAAAGAATTTAAAAATAATTCATTTTGGAGTAAAAATAACTCCAAGTATTTGGTGAAGATATTCAAAGGCTTCCCGTGGAAGTGGTTTTGTAAAGATGTCTGCCACTTGTTCTTTTGTGCCCACATACTCAACTCTAATGTTCTTTTTTGCAACCTGTTTCTATAGAAAGTGATACTTGATTGGAATGTGCTTCGTCTTGGAGTGCATCACCAGGTTTTTTGAGATACTGATGGTGCTTGTATTATCACAATATATTGGAATGGGCTTATCATATTCAACCTGTATATCTGTCAAATTTTTTTTCATCCAAAGAACCTGTGTACAACATGCTACTACTACAATATACTCTGCATCGGCTGTAGATAGAGATACTGATGATTGTTTCTTGCTTAGCCATGATACCAAACACTCACCTAAGTAGAACGTTGCTCCACTAGTGTTTTGTTGATCTTCAATACAACCTGCCCAATCTGCATCTGTGTAGGAAATAAGTGATATATCTTTTCCTTTTGGATACCATAATCTAAACTCTTTTGTTCCTTTGAGATATCTGAAGATCCTCTTTACTGCTAAAACATGTGATTCCTTTGGTGCTGCTTGAAATCGTGCCACCTATCCAACTTCTTGCATTACATCTGGTCAGGATGTTGTCACATATAGTAGGCTGCCAATCATTGACCTGTATTTCCTTTGATCTGTAGACTTCGAATAATCATCTTTTCTCAACTTACAACTGGTTTGCATGGGAGTGATAACTGTTTTGGAATCTTCCATTCCGAACCTCTTTAACATTTCTCTGATATACTTGGTTTGAGAAATAAAAATTCCTTGGTTGCTTTGACGTATCTGAAGTCCCAGAAAGAATTATAGTTCTCCAAGTAACGACATTTCAAATTCATTCTGCATGTCTTTTGCAAATTCCTGGCTTAACCTGTCATCATCACTACCAAAAATAATATCATCAACATAAACTTCAATTAATAAAATATTTCCTTGACTTACCTTGATGTATAGGTTGTTGTCTGCACTTCCTTTTATGAACCTTGCCTGCTATAGATACTTATCCAATCTGTAGTACCATGCTTTAGGATCTTGTTTTAGACCATACAAGGCCTTCTTTAATTTACACACATAGTCTGTGTTCTCTAACAACTGAAATCCTTCTGGTTGTTCAATGTAGACTTCTTCTTCAAGTTTCCCATTCAAAAAAGCCTATTTTACGTCCATCTGATATACTTTAAGATTTTTGGAGCATGCATAAGCTAAAAGAAAACAGATTTCTTCCATTCTGACAACTAGGGAAAATTTCTCTTCAAAGTCGATTCCTTCAATCTGTGCATATCCTTTACATACCAATATAGCTTTGTTCCTTGTAACCTGTCCATCTTCATTCAATTTATTCCTGAAAAACCCATTTTGTGCCGATCACATTCTTATTCTTTGGTCTTGGAACCAATTCCAAAGTGTCATTTTTCTCTATTTGATCCAATTCTTCATCCATGGCCTTATTCCAAAATTCATCATTGTTGGATTCTTCGAAACAGTTTGCTTCAATTGTAGATAAGAGTGTTAGGTGTGTTTGTTTTGGTGAATGAATTTTTCTTCTAGTCTCAACTCTTGCATCTTTGTTTCCAATAATCTAATCTGAAGGACGATTCTTCTATACTCGTTTGCTAGGTGTCTTTGGAGATACTTGTTGAACTTGCTCTTCTACTTCTGTCGGATTCTCTTCATCTTCATCTTCCTCTTCTACTTCTTTTTCGAAAAGTTGTTCCATTGATTTGTTTTCTTCTTCCTTTGATTTTGGTCTGCCTGTTTCATCAATTGTTACATTGATGCTTTCCACAAATTTGTTTAATCTTAGATTGTAACACTTGTATGCTTTCCATGTACTTGAGTAACTAACAAGTATTCCTTTGTCCACACGAGAGTCAAACTTTCCCATTCTTCCATCTTCTCTTTTGGTGTAGCATTTGCTTCCAAAAACTCTGAAGTGCTTCACATTTGTTGGTCTTCCTTTCCATAGCTCGTAGGGAGTTTTATCAGTGTTGTTTTTGAGCATTACTCTATTTTGAATGTGAACTTCTGTATGCATCGCCTGTGTCCAAAAAATATCTGTCAACTTTGAATCGATTATCATTGTTCAAGCCATTTCTTGTACTGTCCTGTTCTTTCTTTCAACAACTCCATTCTGTTGAGGTGTCCTAGCGACGAAGAATTTCCTTTTTATTCCATGATTGTTTCAGTAGTCCATAAATTCATTTGAGGTTGTACCCTAACCAACACATTTTGTCTCACTGAATTTGGATCCGTTATGAAGAAGTTATGACATTTTTACCCGAAACACTTGTTTTTGACTAGTTTCAGGACTAGCCACAAAACATGTTTTCCACGGAGTGTAACTCCCAAAATACAATGGCCAACAAGATGAATTTTTTACCACGGATACTTGGATATGTTTTCTCAATGGAATAGAAATTTCAGGATTTTAATCATTATAGAAAACAAGTTATAGCGAAAATGGTGAGAAGACTTGTAAATAACATACCTTAGAAAGCACCATCAAAAGAATTTATCCTTCCTTGCATTTCGGCCTTATTTTCTTCACTTTCCTCAAAATTTCGGCTTAGATATCCTTTGGTTACCTCGGAAACCTATAGGTATTCAATATTCTCAAGTGTGATTAAAATGAGAGAACCTAGCCTCTTATTTATACTCTCCAAGTAGCTTCCTTAAAACCATCTTCTAGGTCACTTGGCCCACTTTCCTTATTTTAGGGTTAACCCACTTTTAATTTCTCCATTAAATTTATTATTGAAATAATTTATTTTGTATTCACTTTGAATTATAATACACTCATCACTTCACTTTATTATTTACCTTCTAAAATCCCTTAAACCACTTTGACTACTTTGACCTTTTGGGGCTTCTAGATGACATGCGAGGGTCCTCCAACTTTGTAAGGCCATAACTTTCAAACCGTGAGGAGTAATGTGACATTCCACATACCACCAGAAATGGCATGAAATGTACTATTCATATAGAATAGTATTATCTGAAAATATATCATAACTCATACCGTTACCCATCAAACAAACTTGGGTCCATTACCCAAACCTGGGGTCTCCAACTTCTCATGGACATAACTCTCTAACCGTGAGGAGTTATGTGATGTTCCACATACCACTGGAAATGGAATGATAAGAACTATCCATATAGGATAGTTTCGCTAACAAATTCACTGTCCTTCATCTCATTATTCCACAATTAAGCATGGGTTCTCTTACTCCGCAAAGTGTCTTTCCGTGAGGGATTTCACCATAAGGGGACCACTTTGGAGTTCATCCATATTTACTTCTTATCAAACATGGAAAAACAATAATGAGTCATATTTACATCAAACAATATTGGGTCCATTACCCAAACCTTTGTGCTACAGGGCTTTCTTCAAGGGTTGACATCAATGACAACCAACCTTAAACAACAAGTACTTTGTCACTTACAAATTTCAAGATTAAAATAAGTCAATAAATGACTTCAATAGGTTGTCAAAACACTTGTAACAACACCAAAATAAATGATGATGACAACAACAAAACCACTTCAGAAAGTTCTTAAATTAGGAAATTTAAACAAACACTTTAACATATAATGATAGTAGTTTTCCTAGTACAAGTGTTGGGCGGTTTTATGGATAGTTTGAGGGCTGTTAAGGGGCTACAATGATGTATGTAAAAATAGTTTAAAAAAAAGCAACAAACTTCAACAACTTCATATTTTTCCACTTAAAACAATAGCAAAGGGAAGGCTAGAGGCTTGGGATAATAGCACCTAGGCTAGTGAAAATTTATGGGTTAGTTTTAGAGGTTAGTATGTTGATTAAGGCTATAACAACAATTATAGAAGCAACAATATGGTTTTTAGTGTTAGTGAGAGTTTCAAGAAGATAATTTGAAAGTTCGGTTGATCTCATTCATCTACAAGAGTATAGAAATCAGTTCCTTTTAAGGGCTTATGGAGTCAATAATAGTAACAATATCACTTGGGAAATAAAATAATGATAATGCTTATCTAAGGGAAGAGGTAGATGCAAGAGGTGTTGGAACTTCAATTCCTCAAGCATCTAAATATTTAAGGGATGTTTTGCTAGAGAGTAGGCACTTCTAGGCCCTAACATACCTTCCTTCCTTAGCGTTTTTGAAAGACAATTTGATTTTGTGATTTAGACTGAAATTACTAGAGAGCTAGCACTTTAGGTCTCTAATAATTACTCCCAAAAAATATATAATTGGAAAGATCAAGCTAGTAGAAGAGTTATAGGGAGAAAGAAGCATTTGTTGTTTCTCCCCTAGGGTTTAAACAAACAATTTCATAATCTTAGACATGAAACAAGTAAGTTTTACCACAAACATCCATAGCATGAATAAAAATGTAGATTTTTCACTTACTTCACCAAGAATAATCAAGTCAAACCTTAGTTGAAGACCATTCCACCATGAAAAATGCCAAAATACACCACCATAAAGCTCTCCCAAGAGATTCACACTAGTTATTTTAGCCAATGAACCTTAAAGAGGGAGAAAATTTCAGGCCACCACTTGTGTGTGATAAGTTATGGTGAAAATGAATGTCACTTTATGTCTATTTATACCAAAATTATGAGCTTTAATTATTTTAGGTCAAAATATAAGGGTTGACCTTGTCAATTTACTTCAAAATCACATTTTTATCAAAATAAATTCAATTTGTATCTAAATAGGCCTCCAAAGGTGATGTCATTCCATCCTAGGGTGACGTTGGGCCTCAAGTGTGGTACACTGGGAAAAGGAGATGAAACATTGGGCATCCAAAGGCTTAAAATTTTCCCACACATGTTGATAGCCTCATGAATGAATCCAAGGTGACAACCCAAACTAACAGGTGACGTCTAGGGATATAGAGGTGATGTGCAAGGCCTACTAAGGCCAATGTTCAGGTGGGAGTAGCATGAGACCTTAGGTCTAGGTATTCCTCAGTGCCTCCAACAGAAACATCCTTCCTTCATCTGGTGCAAGCCTTCAATCTCTTCTTACCCTTGGATGGGGTTTCAACATCCATATGTGGGATTTGAGCCCCCATGAAGGTTTGAGATAATCATTCCCTCACGTGTACCTGTCCACTGGGAAAGGTCCCACAGAAACAACAAGTATGCCCTCCATGGGTTCATAAGTCACAAGGATCATAGCATGTAAATCACATCTAATAATTAAATCACCCAAACATGTGCATTAAACCCCCCTTAACCCCAAATAAATACTCAAAGACGTTATGCAATTTGACAAGTTAGGTTTGGAGAGGGTCTTAGGGTTTCCTATTGGGATAAACTCTCTTAAGTTTGGGGTGTTTCCCAGGTGGAGTCTAGTCCAAGTCATGTAAGTGTATGAGGTGGCATGGGGTAAATATTTGGGCATGGGGTGCATGTGATAATAGGGAAATGTAGCGTCTTAGTTGTGGGTGCCTTTGTGGAGGGTGAGTTTCACCTCGTCATGGATGCAATTGTTTCCTAGCCCATTCATTCCCATTTATTATTTTATTTCTTTTGATATTTTTCTCTTGTTCTACAAGGGAATAGTTGAGGGCCACTGGCTTGGTTTGATGACCATAGGTGACAACGTTAGCCACAAAATTTTCACGGAAATGCGAAGGTTGGCTCGTAATGATACCTCCTTTCTCTTCTCTATGCCACCAAGAGCCACTACCCTTGTTTTGTGACCATATAGGTGGTAATGTCATACTTCTACATGCCCATGGTCATAATAGGTCAGCTCATGATGAAACCTCCTATCCATCAACTAGTACCTTAAGTGTTTATGTTATATTGTGGGTCCCCTTCTCTTACCGAGAATCTTTTCACTTCTTTCTCGGGGATCCATGGGTGAAGCATCTCGAAGGTTTCAAAATTGGATTTTAACTCTTGCCAATTACTTTTACCCTCTGGGCCTTTAGCCCCTTCTTCCCACAAGGTAAGGTACAACCCTTCCTAGTGTAGCAAATTCACATGCCCAAAAAAGGAAAGGGGAGATGGAAGGAATAAATATGGAAAGTGGTAAGTATGAAGGGAACGAATGATGAATCTTCAAAGATCCACCGAGTAGAAACCCATCCTAAAGGGAAATAAACTTACTAGGGCACTGTGTCACCCTTCCAGGTTTGAACGAGGAAAAGAGCATAATTTCCAAGAAAATGTCATGAAATGAAGAAGGATTCAACACAACATGTTTAAGTGCTTCAAAAATAAGAGTGATACATACCATGATTACCAGACTCATTACCTCATGGAGAAATAATTACTACTACTTTAGGACCAGGCTGGTGCGATGGATACTTCTTCTGATGATATGTGGACTCTACTGAAGAAAAGAGGGGCCCTTCAGGGCCATGCTTTAAGTCATCTGGCTCTCAGAACTCCATGTCTAGGACTTGTGGGCCTTGATACATGATCTCCTTAGTTATCCCTAGGCTAGGGGATAACATATGGCTCCAACTCGGGGACATGTGCTCACCGTAGAGTGCATGGGAACCTCAACATATCTGGTATGACCTATGCCTACTAAATCTCAACAAAGACATTAGTAATCCTCAGGGTGGTGATATCACCCCTCGTCCATATATGATATACAAATTGAAATAAAAAAAAATTAATCATGAGAATACATATATACATAATGAAACAAGTCAATATGAAAAATGCAACTACAACTATGCTAACATGATATGCAATGGTATATACAATGGATGAAAATTCCTACCCACCTCTACTTACCTGTTGGTTGAATGTTAGGTGTAGTCAAATAACCAATTAAACCATCCTAGCAATACCTCATTATACCTGCCTTTGTGCTTCATCATAAACCAAAACAATGACAAGTCAAGCACAAAATAAACATGAGTTAGAGCATGAATTATATCATAGGAAGTCGTAAATCCTAGCTCATGGAGGCGGGAGGGAGGAACAAAATCATGCCAAGTCACCCTTCTAGAAAAGTGATCAATCCATCTCAGCAAATGATCATGAGAGGTCAAGGACTCAAATGGTTGGCTCAAAGAGTCTGAGGTTGACTACCTTAGACGTCATCACTCCTTGGGGTCTAAGAAGTTTTTAACAAGAACTTAGAGGGAAACTGACAACTTCTCATGGGAAAGATGAAATATTGAGATAATAAACTTCTTAAGGAATTCAACCTCCCCCTGAATTCTAACGGGAATTTCCCCCCCAAAGAAAACTTGAAACAAGAGACATGTTCCCCAACTACATCCTTAGTGAAACAATTAGGTAAAACAATCAAGGGGAGTTGGACAACCTTGTCACAAGTATCCTGCTTTAGGAAATCAACGTCCTCTCCTTTATCAAAATTTAAGCACAACGACGGTTGACAATATTATTCATAAAATAAATCCAAGTGCTCAAAGGAATATTCATCAAAATCCTCAAGGTATGATTGAAAATCATCAAGAGAACATTACACTGGGTCATCCTTGGGTGCTTGGAAAAGTTCTATAATTATATCATCATATTGTTTCCAAACGTCAAAATTATTCTAGTGCTTTATCCTCATAACTCACTTCTTTAGTCAAGGTTGGTGACTCAATGCCAATATGACTAGTAGTGACTAGACTTTTTCTCCTAGCATGACTCACAGAGGCTGGTTGTGTGCCTCCAACATGACTAGCATAGGCTGGTGACATGACTCCAATATGACTCACAAAGGTTGTTGGCCTATCTCTAACATGAATTACAGAGGTTAGTGACTGATATCCAACATGACTTGCAGAGGTTGATAATGTTTTTCTAGTATGACTAGGTTTGTGCCCCCGGCATGACTTGCAACGGTTGGTTTCTTGCAGTCTTCAACATGACTCAGATAGGTTGTTGACGAATATACAACATGACTAGAAGAGGTTGGTTTTTCGTTTCTAGCATGACTAGCAGAGGCCGGTAGTTGAATTCCAGTATGACTCACAAGGAATAGGCTCTTGCCCCCAACATGACTTACAGAGGCTAGGTGTTAGTATTCAACATGACTTGCAGAGGTTGATAACCTATCTCCAACATGAATCACATAGGTTGGTGACTTGTTGCCAATATGACTCACAGTGATTGGGATTGTGCTTCCAACATGACTAACAAAGGTTGGTTGCTTTCCCCCAACATTACTTGCATAGGCTAGTGACAAGTATCCAACATGACTAGCAGAAGTTGGTGAATTTTTTTTTCTTACTCATCCTCTTCCTATTCCTTTTAGACTTTTGGTTACTAGTAGCAAGACTTTCACCAGAAGGGGGGGCGGGCGGGAAGGGGGGAGCAGGGGCAGGATAAGTAAAATTTTTGGATGCAGAAGGTTAAGGATCAAAATCCGTACGATGCCCCTAACATAAGGTGCTTATATGAGAAGCATCAAGAGCATTCATGACATTTGGAGTGGTCCACAACCAAATTAATAGTCCTACATTCAACCCAAGAATGTTCAAAGTGGCCATCAAGGGGGCACCAAAATTTTCGAAGAACGGAAAAGCACAAGAACCCCTTTGGGCAGAGGATCCTTGGTTGGTATCCTCAAGAACATTGGCCATGTCACTCTTATGCACATGTTCATCCCTTGCAAGATTTTTCATGTTCATAAAAGTCTCATGCACTGATTTTGATGAACTAGTGGTATAAAAACCCACGCCTTCTAGGAGGTGGCTCCAATATTTCAAGAGAAATACTAGGAGTCCTTCCTGACCAGCGGAGTGGTTGGTCAACCACCCTAAATAAAAGAATTAAAAGTGGTGACAATGACAAAAACTAAGGCCAAATACACAAAACAATACTCCAATAAAAATCCCTAAGAGAAACATTGCAAACAAACAACTTTTCCAAATCTTCAACCCAAATAGATAAGGTCTTGAGTCCAAAGAAATGAAAAAATGGAAAGGGACCTTCCAGATGAAGGAAGGGGTTGATTAAGTCTCGTGGACCAATAAACGAAGGAGTGAGAAGCAATTATCCCGACCTCCACTAACCAACCTTATTCGGTGCAAGTACCCACGTTTCGCGGGGCACCCTCCAACAACACTGAAAAGTGTGATACAAAATATTCCCTAGGTACCATGACAAGCCCCCATAGTCACCTCTGAGATCCATACAAAAAGACACTATGGTCACCAACTTGCAATCAACGTCCAGGGGGTAAAGCCGACAGTGGGGATCAAATATATGGGCAGGGTAACAAAGACTGAAGCTTCGAAAGGTTCACCTCTCAAAGAGGTAAAAGAACTAGCAAAACCCCCAATATATGATATCTCCACTACGCTTATTCAAGCTTCAAAGGAGCGATATCCTCATCTCTCCTTCACACAACCTTGTGTTTGGCTCCTATGTTAGAGGAGGCTCCTGACTATACTTATACAAAAATTGGATTTTACTCTCCCTAAATCAGACTCCTAAGTTTGTTTTATGGTTTTTTAGAGTTATCTCTCCAATCCTAATCCAAGGCCCTAACCCTAAACTTGTTTTTGAACCCTAGAAACAAAGTCTAGTACATTTTAAGTTTAGTGTTCGTTTTAGTAGTTGTTTTTACTCAAAGGGTATGGAGGTGCAACTGATGTTGTTTGAGTCTCTTACAAAAACAAAAATTATAAGAACACTGGAAAAGAAAACTTTACACTATTTCTTCAAATGAAAAAGAGTTTCAAGAAAAAAATGCATGAACAATCCTTTAAACCTAAAGATGCAATGTTTTTTCCTTTTCTGATGCAAAATGCACAATGCAACTTTCAAGAGAAAGAAAAGAAGCAAACAAAAGGATTGTCTTTCTTATTTTTCTTTTGAAATGCTTTCAATATGAGAAGAAAACACGACCCTATGCTAATATCATTTTCTTTTTTAAATAAATATGCAAAACAATGCAAATAAAGAAAGAGACCTAACTAGCAGAAAACTAGGTTTTTTCATTTTCTTTCAATCAAAGAAAAACTAACAAAAGATGCTAAAAGAAACTGCGTGATACATGATTCATGGTCCCCCCTAGCCATGAGGGGGAATTTGTTTAAAAAAAATAAATCATTTTTCTTAAAAATGAAAGCTAAAAGTAGGCATAGAACACTGGGAAACCAAGTGCAAGATCGTTTTTTTGAATAGCAAGTTTTCAAAGACTTCGGAAAGAAAAAATCAACAATAGAACACCCATGAGGCTCAAGAAAAACTGAACAACCAACCACAACTTATAGACTATGAGAGAGATTTTCTAAAAAACCTAAAATTTACACAGGCTCGCCACTGTGTATATTGCAACTCGCAGATATATGCATGCCATACACATGCAACTTGTAGATGTCCATGGGCTATATAGAAGCAAATCGCAGATTGGCTCAACATTTTTGAAAAATAAAAATCCACTCCATAAGGGGGCTTCCAGAAACTTGAAGAAAGATTCTAGATGACTAATGCTTCAAAAATCAAATCCATAAAACAAGTAAAATCACAAAAAACAAGAGAAAAAAAAGAAACCCTAACAAATTGACTCAAACTAGGAGAACCCCAAGTATGGTCGCCAATTTTGTTGATGGGATATTTCCCCTGTGACTTTGGGTCAAATCACAACATATCAAGACTGTAATTAGAAGACTAAATTCTTCCCTCACAAACAAGTATACAAAACTGAAAGAATAGCTAATTTTTATAGGAGGAAGTAGGGAAGGAAAGAAGGAGAAAGAGTTCACCTTAAGTCTCTCGTCTGATGTCGATTCCCTCCCTTTCTTCTCGAAGAACTCCTGATCCTTTGCTGAAACTAGCCTTCAAAATGGAATCAAGACAAGCGTTTCTACAAGGTAGTTATATGATAAAAAAATTTACATGTCATGTACTATATTCAAAGCAAATATGATAAACAAAGACACATAATATTGCAATGAATTCACAATTTGGAGGGAAAACAATCTCTTCTATTATCACCAAATATAGAGGTTGATTACAACTTGACTCACTTTAGACACTGCTTTGAAGCCAACTACCCGGGTTCTTCCCTGAATCCTTGAAGCATCAACTCAACCAAAATACTCTTTCTTGAATATCCCAAACATGGATAAGGAGACACCCTATGGATATATAGATAGGAAATAGGCACTGGAAAATGAGTTTTCAGATTGGGGAATGTCACTCAAAGGATTATAAGGATAGGGAAGCTTGCTAGATCTTAGTAGTATAACCTTGCACCAAAAGTATTCCCTCATATTATCCCCCAATGGTGCTTTTATATCTTCCTCAAGAGGTTGGGGAAGTTTGAAACCGTTTTGTATGGGCATGGGGACGTTGGGAAACAATCCCAACCGAAAAACCCGCCCAAAAATTCAGAATTATTTTATTTTTTCTATTTTTTGAAGGCATCCGCGGGTTGCAAACTGAGAAGTCACAAATGTCCTCTCCTTGCATCAAAGGAACCTGCAGATATGTGCAAAAGACATGTTTTTTAGATGATTTACATGAGGCAAGTTTGAGATTTTGTCCAACAATCCAAGGGAAAGGGTTAGTCCATGGAACAAATGCATAGGTGTGAAATTTTTTGTTATAACAAGGTGGAAAATTGTGGCAAGGGACCAACGATAATAAATAATCGATGTTAGACAACATAAGTTCATATTTATTAGGGGGTTATGGGTGAGTGGGTTACTATATCAAACGTGGTGAACAATGGTGAACAATAGAAAACTATGGGCCCCCATAGTAAAAAAGGTCAACAATGGTTAATCACGATTCAATTGTGGCAAATGACGGTCAACAATGGGCAACAATGGTCTAAACTTGTTTTTTTTAATAACCAGTAGCGAATATACACAAACATATATAAAGAAAGGGATGTAGGGAGTTTACACTCAATAAACCCCTGAAGGCGAAAAATCTATTCAATTAAATCATTTCCATGTGTGTTTATATTGTACAATTGGTTCCTTTATATAACTATAGGTGACCTTAACAATTATGTCATACTTAAATGTTTAGTTCAACCATTTGCATAAATATCTCCACAATATATCCCTAAATATTTCCATGAATCTCTCAAACAATATCCATCCCTAACATCTCTCTTTTCTTCTCATCTCTAATTCTTGAGTAGACTTCTATGCTTGGTCTACTTCATTAACGTATTACAATATATTCATTAAACATCACAAGTAGGAGTTAACCATTAATACTCCCCCTTGAAGAATACCTTTGATCTCAATATGTAATCATCATCCTCTGTCTCTTCAATTGTCTTTTGAACTGGTCCCATTTTCTTCTTCTATGTTTTTTTGTCTTCGATGCTCTTTGTCTTCATCTTCTGTCTTTCACAATATTCTTCTTAGATCTTTTGTATCCTACACATCTTTGGTATTCTTCACTCTCAATCCTCAATCTTCTTCAATTTCCATCTTGTACCTGCAAAACATAAACATTGTGCTTGTTGAAGTCCATATAAAAAAGTTACCATCCACTGGAATACATGGTCACCCGTTGTTGTATCCCCTGGTTCTCTAGGAAACCTTTTTTCATACACGGTTCAACAACAATTCTTCAATCATAAACATTTTTATTACCCTTGCATCATCAACAATCATCATCCATGGTTTTATTTAGCTTACATGTAACCACACTCTAGGTTTTTTTGGGTTACCCTGAACCATTACATCTTATGGGTTTTACATCGATTTACCCTTAATTGTTACAATTCTCGATTCATTTCGGCTTACCACGAACCATACATTACACCAAGTGGTTTTTAGTTAACCATGAACCTTCATCTAACATGAAAACAGGTTTTTGGTTTACCACAAACCATGCAACAATCAAGTCATGGGGGTACGCTTTCCTCATCATGGATTACATCAACATTGACTCGGGTACATACAATTTAAAATTTTCATTTTAGGCTAATCTATCACTTATACAAACATTGGACCAAGATCATTTGCTTTCCATCATAAAAAAACATTATTCAATGACCATTTCTTAGGGATGCCATTTTTCATGGATTCATTTTTTTGCATCTCAATTTCGGAATACAAAGTGTTATTTATTCTTACTTTGCTTCTTCACTTCATCATTCATTCATTTATGTGATTCATTATACACTTCCATTTTCTTTGCTACTTCATCCTTCTATGCATTTTCTTCCTTTCTCTTATTCAATATGACCTTGACTTTGCTTCTTTTATTCAATTCCAAGAGTCCATGTTCTTGTTTCTTCTTCTTGCATCTTCATTTATTCATGTTGTGTATGTTTTTCTCTATCATATTCTTCTATCATGGATTTCGAGGCTATGAAATTCCTCCCCAATGTCAAAGAGCTATTCAATAATTCCCTCGAGGCGAAGAAGAAGAGGTCTATGTATGAGTTTTACAAGCAAATTGATGCCAATTATTATGGCTATAGGAATGACGAGGACAATATATTGTAGAAATTCGAGCAACATGCAAAGGAGATTTGAGATAGAGCGTTGAGGGAATGGCAAAGGATCGAATCTGTGTGCTAAAATTATGAGAGGCACCAAAGAGTGACCTTCATTTTTGCCTCCATAAAGTAAAACCTCCATAAAACTTTAATTGCAGATGTTTTCATTTGTATTGTGTCAATTGAATTGTTTCTCGATACATTTTTATGTAAAAATCACACCGATGCACTATAAATTGTGTAAAGCAC
>ML784203.1:256953-285636 GCA_009831015.1 Picea engelmannii | reverse complement strand
TAAATATCCTATAACATGGATACTCCAAATGGAGAAATTATTTGATATACACCAAGTGCCAACTTTAGAAAAGGTAACTTTTGAATCCTTATATTTAGAACCTGACCAATTTGTCTAGTACCAATGGCTTTGTGAAAAAAAAAACAATTATATTGTCTCTTGGTCCATTCTTATGGATGAATTGATAGCACATTGCGGGGATATGAATAGAAACACATTATTTAGTCAATTGATAAATATCCAACGAAGAAGTCCAATTGAGCACATTCAATAATTTCAAAAGTTGAGTCTTAGAGTATAGAACATTATAGAGGATAATTTATTAGACTTCTTGATGGGCAATTTAAAGGAGAGAATTCAACATAAGGTGCATCCCTTGGAACCTAAATCCATGGAGAGTTATTTTTATGTGTCAAGGAAAGTTGAAAGTAAAAATATGGGTACTAGAAGGGTGGCCACTAACAACTATAGAGAGCTTCATGTCCCCTCTCCCAACCTCACTCAATGTACAAGGTTGAAACCTTAGCAAATGTATGAAATACGAACAAAGAGACTATGTTTCAATTGTGACAACAAGTACAATAAGGGGCATAAGTACAATGAGAGGAAATTATTCTACATAGATAGTGAAGAGGAAGAACATCAATAATTGGAACCATCACAAGATCTAGAACTAGAAGAGACAACTCAAACCGTATCTTTTCATGCATTGGTTGGCATCAATACTTGTCAAACTCTCAATATAGAAGGATATATCAAAAAAAAAAGGTAATAGTGTTGATTGATTCTGGTAGTACCCATAACTTCATTAATTTCAAATTATCCAAACTTCTTAATTGTTTTATATACACAACACAAGAGTTTCAAGTAATTATTGCAAATGGAGGTACCATAAATTGTTCAAGGAAGTGACATAGTATTAAGCTCACTATGGGGTAGTATTTGTTGGATAGTCTAATGATTGTGATCCAGATGGGTGGTGTTGATGTTGTATTAGGGTTCCAATGGTTAAAATCATTAGGAATAATGTCTCTTAATTTTAAGGAGCAATTCAAGATATTTTTCTCGAAAGGACAAGAATTTAAACTTAGATGTATCCAAGGAAACCCTCTAAAGTGATAAGCTCTAAAAACATGACAAAATTGCTAAAAAAGGGACACCATGGTGTAATTGCATAATTGTGCTCACTAGATGTTCAAAATCTAGACCCTCTATTCACATGGATCTCCAAAATTTTATCGACAATCTTTCCAATATATTTGGAGAGATGCCTAGAGGTCTTCCACCTACCCGAGATCATGACCATGCTATTCATTTGCAACTAGGAAGTTTTCCACCTAACATTAGACCTTATAGGTACCCATATGCAAAAAAGAGTGAGATTGAGTGTATGGTTCAAGAAATATTAGAGGTTGGCACCATTCAACCTAGCTAAAGTTATTTTTCTTCACCGGTGGTGATGGTTTAAAAAATGGAAGGTTCATGTCATATGTGTCCAGATTATAAAGAGCTCAACAAAATCACCATTAAGGATAAGTTTCTTATTCTTGTCATTGATGAATTATTAGATGAATTGTAGGGATCAATTTTATTTACTAAGTTGGATCTCCATTCAGGATATCATCAAATCATAATGAGGCAAGAATACATCCCCAAAATAGAATTTAGAACACATTGTTGGGGATTGGGCGTAACCCTGAGAGGAACAATAACAGAATCTGCAGAATAAACAATGAGTAACAAACTTCAAAGAAGATCAGTGGTGTCTAAAGACATTGTTTCAACTCTTAAGCATAACACATTGTGATCATAGAATCACAATGAATGATAGACACACAAGATCACTCATTGATCACACACATGCCCAAATCGACCCATAGGGTCCTTTATTTATAGTTTTTGGATCTAACCAATTTCTTGAAATTGGGAAGATCTTATCCACATATAACCATTGGTGGTTTGAACATATTATGGAAAATATGCATTGTTGTGTCAGCTAGTCGACTTACCAAGATGACCTGACCATCCATTCATCCAACACATAGTCAATTTCTCAGTTGGTCAATCCATCAACAGACTGTTTCCAACTGCTAGTCGATTATTCGACCGAATGTCTAATCGATCACCCAACTAAATGTCTCCAAGTGCTAGTCGACTCACCAACCGATTGTCTCCATTAAAAGTGGGATGAACCATTAGAACATGAGGTTCCAACACCCCCATTAGCACATGGTTCTGGAGATTCAAGAGGTGGAATTATGTCAACAAGAAAACCCCCCATAATTGCAATTGCCTGGAGCCTAAGCATATTGTGTAACTTAAAAAAATTAGCTTCAAACAATGATTTTGTAAAGATATAAGAAATATGATCATATGTTCTATAGTAAACAAGAGTGACAACCTGCACTTGAACCAATTGTCTCAAATAGTGAATATGAAGTTCGACATGCTTCATTTTATTGTGTGTAATAGGATTATCAAGAACCTGAATTGCACTCTGATTGTCACAATAGATAACAGTTGAGGCTTGAAAAAGAAACCCAATTTCACCGAAGAGTTGGAAAATCCAAATTATCTCTATACCTACATTAACGATGCCACGATACTCATCTTTTGTAGTCGACAGGGAGAATACATTTTGTTTCTTGCACAACCAAACCGATGGTCCAATGTTGAAGATAAACAAATAGCCAGAAGTGGAATTCCTTTCATCACTCTTGCATGCCCAATCGAAGTTGGTGAAGCCAACTAATGAGTTTAAACTTTGACAATATTTTATACCAAGATGAGAGATACCATTGAGGTAATGAACAATTATTTTGACATCTTTCCAGTGACTTTATCAGGGATCCTACATAAACCACAAAACAAAACTATAGCAAAATAGATGTTAGGTCGATTGCGAGTGAGATAAATAAGACTACCAACCATTTGTCGATAAAGAGTGACTTCAACTTTGGGAGACTGATAGTCTTTATTCATCTTAATGCCATGCTAAAAAGGATTAGGACACAACTTACATTCGACCATGCTAAAATGATTCAAGAGATCCATTACATATTTAGATTGAGAGATGAACAAACCATCAGATAGAGGTCAAACTTGAAGATTGAGAAAATAATGCAGAAGACCACGATCTTTCTCATCAAATGTGTTTCCTCCATATTTCCTTTTTTCCTCTACGGTCACATCACATTCTAATAATTTATTTTTTCAATAATTTAATATTGCAAAATTTTAATTTAATATTTAATATTTTAATATTGCAATAGTTTCATATTTACCCCCCCCCCCATTTTTCATCTTTCCCCTCAATGGTCACATCGTTATTTAATATTTTATTATTTCAATATCTCAATATCTTAATATATAATATCAATACCCTTTTCTATACATAACAATCTAAAAACATTATTCATTAATTCATTAATTTATCAATATTTTCATTTTCATTTTTCCCCTCAACAGTCATCTCGTTTCCTTTAAATAATTCTCCTCAACACTCTTTTATAACATCTTAGAGTTTCAATTGTCCATGATGATGGGTGGAGTGTCCACTCGAAATGTTGGACATTTCAAAAGTTCTTACACGGTGTTTTCCAAAAAGCTCAAGCTCATACATATCAAAGGTGTCAACAAGTTGTTCCTTCAATCTAAGAATGAGATCAATATTATTGCTAGTTATGAACAATTCATCAACATATACAACAACATAAGGTATCACCATGATCATGTAATACATCAATACTATGATCAAATTCACAACGTTTGAAGCCAACATGGAGAAAGAAACAGTCGATCTTAGCATACCAAGATTTGGGAGATTGTTTCAAACCATAAATAAACCTCTGAATTCGACAAACAAGAATGGAATATGTCACAAATCTAGGGGGTTGTTCTATTGTGCCTCCACAACTACCCACTAAAATTATATACTTTAGAGTATTTTAGTAGGTACCCCCTATCAAAATTTTGGCAAGGGATTTAACCACTACTAACTTGATTTGCTACTAATAAATGAAACTAACATTTTTTGTATGCAATCCCAAACATGGCCTAAGAAAACCTATGATGATCAGAGGTTTTGTGAATTATTTCCCTACATTTATCAACTTACTCTCTCCATAATTGAGTTGCAAGTCTTTATAAGTCCCAAAATAATATCTAATGTCATGTAACCTTGTCTGATGGCTATCAAATTGTTCTATGTTGGAACGCTGCTCCTCGGTGTGAAATAATATGTAACCTAAGTTTCCTTTTTGATGGACCCTTCCAACAAAACTGTTGTAAAGCGTTCTATCAGAGTCTTCTTCCTCGAAATGGCGTGCATTTTTGTGTACGCTAACGAATCTGATGGAGCCTCTCCAATAGAATTATTCCAATGACTCAATTATGCCATAGAGAACTCACCCCGAATCTATGTGTAAAACAATTACTAGTCCCAAAGAACTGTTATACACAGTAAGGAATAGATGCATAGAAGTGGGTCCCTCATTTAACTGCTAACATTATGTGGTGGGGAATAATTGACTATGTGGCCTAGTCTTATCCAAACACTTCATCCTCCCCATGTAAACATGATTTTTTAGGCTGGAATATTCTTTATTGATACCTCTCCATCGAAACATAGATAAAATACAACTTCTCTCCTCTCCGATGGCGTCTCTCCAACAACACCATTGGAAATCCTTTTGTTGGGGTCGGTTTTTCATCTTAACTCTTCTCTCTGACAATGGCTCTTTCTGATAGCGCGTTAATGTACATCATAACACAAATAATCTTGGAAAAATATATAACATCTCTTACTTAGCACATTTCTCAATGTGAAAATTGAATATTCACTCGATACCCATCAGAATAAGGATTAACCACGATACCTTCTTCTCTCCGATGAGACTATTTCCAATAGCACTATCAGGGAATATTTCCAGACTCGGTCTCTTGATCCCTAAACAACTTATACACAAATATCAGATGATATGTACTCTTGAGAGAATTAATAGTGGCAAAACCCTTCACCAAGACACAAACTATCTTTCACTAAGAATTAATTACAGACAGTTTGGGTATAATTACAAATACATAAAGGCTCTTTTAACCTAAATAACACCTCATTTGTATTTCGCAAACTTGTAAAATTTGTGCTGTGAATATTCTCACTTCGAGCTAATCTCAAAATTCTTCAAAATCCTAGAACAACATGTATGTGGGAAAATTTATTTTCGTTATTCATACTATTGTATAGAGCTAGTAGACTTATGTGGGTTTTCCTCTATTGTAGATGTCAGAAAAACACTATGTCTCATCTGCATACCAAGAGAGGAATGAAACCCATGGTGAATAATCCATCACATGTAGTCGATTCAAGTGACATCCTAACAACAAACACCAATTACCACAATGGGGTGAGTCACTATCCCCAATATGATGAACTTTACATAATATTCAACGTTGGAGAGTTCTTGCACGAGGATGAAAACTTGGAAGTCTACAAGAATATTCAAAAAATTTGCATTCACCTCATAGTTACCCACTCGATGTTTTTCCCCTACAATGATGTAGAAAGATGGTTTCTAACACATCTTGACAAAGAGACAACTGTAATCACGAGAAAATAAAAACTGCAGATAGTCTCTCTGAGGTCAGAGGACATAAGACTTCGATACCACCTCCCATGACCTATGGTTTCCTTAAATGAGCCATTTTTTAAGAATTATGGCAAGGAAGATAAGGATTTTACATATTTGATGGAGTATTGGTGGTGTTGTGAAGAAAAAAATGTCAATCCAGAAGAATGATTAATTCCTTCCCAAGAACTCAAGAAACCATACAAAATATTAAATACTATGATAAGAAAACTATATGGTGAGGATAAGAGCACCCACTTTTTAATGGAATGGATGCCAATGTCATACATAATAGTCAATACTCAGAAAATATTCAACTGGAAAAATATATTGGTCTTTAACATCTTCCAGAAAGTCCAAGAAGCACCAGGTATGAAAAAACCTAGCTTCTACATGTCTGCATACCTCATAGATACCATATGTTCTCCAATACACTTTCTTTCTTTTGGATGGAACTTGGACCCTATTCAACCACCTATCCATGTATATTGTTCTCAATTGTGGGATGTCAATTATAAAGAAATACATTTATGACATTTGTGACTATTTCCTTGCTCCCCTACACATCTTAATATTTGGCTACACACCCTATATAATATCATAAGAAGCCATGGCCACCTTGAAGAATATTGCAAAGTGGTAAATGGGAAAGTATTATACATATATCATAGTCTATGGGAACTTTGAGGCCCCACATCTCCTACCCAAATGTGTTCTCAATAGGCTGTTGATTCACGATATTGCTTATCAAACAATATAAATTGGCGTAACCTTTTTTCTTTCAGGTAGTATTAAGAAACCCTTACCCACATTCCCTATAAATATATGAATATACACATTATCAAATGGCCCTCATGTTAGGAAATAATTTGAAGCCCTGAAATATATATTCTTGTGTACAAGAAAACCTATAGGGCATGATCCAAAAGATATGGAAATCAATCATGCCAAGGTTGTTGGCCTAAATCACCATGTAATCCATGTAGGGAATTATGTAGAGGAGGTCTTCAAGGGGGTATTATTCTTCAATAAGTGCTACACAGGTTTCCAAATGATGTGGCCAAATAAAAAGTTCTAATGGAGGAAGAAGAAAAGAAGAAAATAACTCAAGAATAATTCCTATTTTTTTTGGAGAAGGACCAAGAAAATCTAGAAGCAAAGGAACAAGAAGAAAAAATAAAGACAGAAGAGAGACACCAAAAGGAATTGGAAGAAAAAGAGGAATATCAAATAAAACAAGCATAGATAGAAAAGGAAAAGAAAAATATCCAAGAGGAAGATGAAGGAAAGATGAAAGGTGAATACAATAAGAAATCCAAATTGGATGAGAAGAAGACAAAAAAATATGCATTGAAGAATATTGTTGATAAGAGGGAGAAAAGGAAGCAGAGTCTCAATAAGATGCACTGCAGAAGAAAAAGGCCAAAGACGAGAGACAGAGACTGTCTGCAGAAGCAAAGAAAAGAAATAAGAGGAAGAAAAACACAAGGTTATTGAGGTCGAAGCAAAGAACAAGGTTGATGAAGAAGCAAAAAAGTAAAGGCAAAGGAAAATGGATCATGCCAAAAACAATCCCTCCTCAGGAATGTACCCCTTTAATGGAAATACCAGGAAATTTTTCCTTCTCCTCACAATTTCTAAAATTGGATGATGTTGTAGTGGCAGTGGGAGAATATTATTACAACAACAAAACCAAAGGAATAGAGAAGAGGTCAAGAAAAAGGAAAAGAGGGGACACAACTCTCATCCATGAATAAACTAAAAGAACCATTGAATAGAGGGAAATACCAAACTCCAAATACAATGAAATGCATATTTCCTTTGCTCTTAATGCATTTGGGGGGGGGATGCAATGTATGTGTATGAGTTGGTTGTTGCATTAGATACCTCACAAGAAAAAATAGTGGAGTTGGAAGAAAAGATGAGGACATAGAAGGATAAGATAATTTAAGAGATTAAAGAGGTGGTTATCTCAGTAGAGGAACAACACAAAGAATAATTAGAGAAGGAAATGCAGGCTCATACTGATAAACTCAATGTATAATTTGAAAAGAAGATCCAAATAGCTGAAGGGAGAATTGGATTCCCTCAAAATGACACAATCTAAAGAGACGGAGCAATTGAAGAATAATCATGCACAAGATTTAACCAACCTACATACAAAACATGTGGAAGCCAACAGGTTTATTGAGCAGCTAGAAAACAAAATCCAAGGGCTGGAATGGGACAAAGTAAATCTAGAGAAAGCTCTAGAATAAAGTCAAAAAGGAGTTCACATCTTGGAAACAATAAAGGTAGAATCCAAAGTTGTTAATGAAGAGTTGAATACAGTGAAAAATAAATGGTTTTGTGTGTTGAATGACATATAGAGGAACACAAATGATCAAATAAAGCTACATGATCAGAGGGAGGAGACAAGAGAAAAATATCAAAAGGCTCAAGATGCCTTTGATAGAATTGTGGATTGGAAAGGTGTCTACCAAAAACCACCATCTACCTTTCCACTCTACACCTCCAGGAAGAATATAAAAGACTAGGTTTTGTTTGATACATGGAAACCCCTCTTGGAGGACATCAAAACCATTCATAAAATAGTGGAAAATTCCTACAAGAGGTTATGGAATGATTCTCATGGGCTACTGTAGGAATTCAGAGTGGAAATTATTCCTAACATTGATGATGCAACCCCTAATGAACTGAGAATAATATAAGTAGAAGAAAGGGGGGATTCCATCCAAGAGGCTATTGAATAGTTTACCTAGGCTATCAAAAAGGTATTAAATGACCATTTGATGAAGACAATAAAATTGATCACTCTAACCAAGGACTTCATCAAAATGAATGAACGTAGATTGCAACTGGAAGTGACAACAAAATGTGTGACAGTGAGATAGACTTGGAGAAAATACAGTTGAGAAACATAGAAACGATATTGGAAGACTATGCACTTTGTAAAGAGTATCGAGATAGAATGGAACTGCAGAGACTCTCATAATTGTTTCATTTTGTATATGATATTTCTTGTTTTAATTATTTTCACTTACACAAAATCTGAATGAGGAATGTGAAATGATGAGTTTGAAATATCCTATGACATCATGGAAGTTTCAGAATGTAAACAATCCCTCTTGTTTTATGAAAGAGGGAACTACGAAGGATAAAAGGCTTTTGATCTGTTGTATATCGTAACAATACTTTTACTGCATGAATGAACATAGCAAGAGACATCCTAGAGATTTGTAACTCAAATATGTGTATATGAGATTTTTTTTTGTGCATATGTCCATGATATAAATGTTATTGAGCATAGTCATATGAATCTATTCTTTACTTTGTTCTTGATATGTATACTACCATGAATTTTCGTATGAGTACAGAAACAATGTCATAAATACGATAAGCAATTAATTTTTGTTATGCCTATTTCACTATTATTTTGATCCATTACTTCCATATGTGAACTTATTCTTTTGTAGGTAATAATATTTTCCACTGTGTTCATTCTCATTAGTTTCATCCTGATCAAAATAGGTTAGATCAATATAGAATGCATTTAGAATAGTTCTAAATAGAATTAGTTACATTTAATTTCAGACTTTAATTCATCTGAGAACAATTTGTTCTCATATTCATATTAGAAAATATTTTAGAGTGGCAACCAGGCCCACATACTGGTCATAAAAACTATACCAAATGAGAGTAAGTCTAATTGGGACCTACCATCATTCGTTCTCCCTTACCTGTTTGATAGGACATTTGGACCAGTCAACATAAATGGCACTAGAAGGAGGGCCATCGAATTGAATGAATACTAAAAAAATTGCAAAATCCTACCCATTAAATTTTGTTGATAAACATTACTCAGCAAAGTGATTCTCACCATATCGAATCTGAACAAGTTTTACATCCTCAGTCGCATTCTGTGAATAATCCCACTCAAATATCCACTCAACGAAGTTTCCATCTATTTGAACCCTTGTCTCCAATGTCTCAAACATTCTCTTGCACAAAACTTGAACACATAGTTAAACAGACTCGTGAGTGTGTGCTAACTTGCCAATGGAGTAGGAAAACTGGTTAGTGCCCTATTGACTTTTTAGTACCCGAGGGAAATAGAATCCCTATGTGGGAAGAACCAACCTTTGAGATTCCCCTAACCTATAAAGGGAGTCTAAAGTTGGGAAACCTAGTTACTGACTATCACAAGTCTTACGAGGAGTTTCTAAACCCTCATACTTCCACTTATATAACTACATACTCGCTAGAGGTGGTCAATCTCCCATTCCTCCTAATTCTCCACCCATAACACCTAGAGGCCAACTAGAAGATGAACCTGAAGGAGAACGAGAATGAGGAATCCCTATAAACCCTCAACCAATGGTCAGAGTTAATGCTAACCAAAAACATAACCAACCTTGGTTGGTTCCCAATGTTGTTGTAGTACCTAGGGTGGTCCATGACATGCCTAAACATCCTAAGAAGTTTCTACCCAAATTTGATCCTTATAAGAAATACTCTGTAGAAGACCATGTTAAAAATTTTATTCTTGATGTTAGATTGATGAACGTAAAACATGAAGATTTCATTCATAGGATCTTTCCTTATACAATTGAAAAAAAATCTTACACATGGTACTTTTATTTAGCTCAAGCTTATATCACTAGCTAGAATGCTTTTGAAACCACTTTCATTGGAAAATTTGGTGAATACAAAACCCCAACAAATTTAGTGCTTGATCTCACAAGGATTAAAATGGAAGCTAAAGAAAAGATTAAAGATTTCAATTAAAGGTTTCTCACCCTAATAAATAAAATCCCCAAGGCTTACAAACCTGTGGAAGATGTTTCAATTGAATTTTACACATCATAACTCCCTATTTCAATGACTATGTTTGTTAAAAGGGATGAAAATAATACTTTGGAAGCTACCTTCAAATAAGCCATTAAAGTTGAAAAGGACGTTCTCAATCTGAAACGTAACCCTAGATTTGAAACTTCGAAGGATAAAACCGGTAAAAAAACCAAGGTTGTTGTGACCAAGCCCCTTGATGATAAGAAATATCCAAGATCCACAGATATGGAAGCACTCCATACAATTGTGAAGAAACTATCCAACAGAATTATAGATATGAAAAATAATTGTAGAGAAGGATCTTCAAACCCCAAGAAATTCTTCATATTTCCACCCAAAAAGATCACTCCCTCTACTGCTAATACAAACCCTCCTTCAGAAGGCATAAATGTATAATATTTTATACAAGAATTCAAGTCCTGGGAAAGTGATACCCCTATTGAATCTAATGAAGAATAAATTAGGGAAGAATAACAACAAGATAATTCCCAAGAGATTGATGGACCTGATGAAAAATAAGTTAATTCTTTTTGGGATATTTCTTTTCGATTAGGAGAAGAGGAAGAGGAATATGTATATGAGATACATATGTCCCAAAATGTAGTAACCACCAAGAGTGCAAGTAAGAATTCATCCTCAAATTCTCTTTCAACTTCTAAACCTACTAAAACAACATCCCATACACAAAAGACACCCTCTCATGAAAAACCCGTTGTTTATTCTTCTCCACCATATAAAATGGATTATTACTTCTTGGAATATTTAAAAAGAACAAAAGCAAACATTTCCTTATTTGAGCTTATGAAGTTACCCCATATCCAATATAATTTCATTAAAACTCTTTAGGCTACTTCTCCAAGCAACACTAAATAAACTAATGTGGGGGGGGGGATAAAAGGAAAGGTAAAGTTGGTCAAACCATTGAAAATATAAAACCAAAGAAACAATCATATGTCAATGCATCTCTGAATGGACAAAAGTCAAATCCAATACCCCTCCTTTCTTATTGACCTTTGAATTTTTTAGCAGGAATGTGCATAATTGTATGGTTAATTAAGGATCATCGTCCAATGGGATGCCACTTAAAGTTTGTGAGAAACTCAATTATAAACCTGAAAAGTATGACATTCAAATCATATGTTTAGATAGACCAAGGGTCAAGGTCATTGGGGAAGTGAATAATGTTTTTATAAGGTTATCATCCAATCCAAAGGTGCACCAAACTATTGGCATCATAGTGGTTGACATCCCAGATACATATGGTTTACTTTTAAGTAGGGATTGCTCTGTTATGTTGAATTTATATTTTTCTATTGATTGGTCACACTTATGGCTACCTTATAATGGAAAACCCAATCAAATCAGGGTAGAAAGAGAACGTTACATGAAACATGCGGTGATCGATTTAAATGATTCAAATGATCCCATAATGTTCAATCATTCAATTCTAGGAAACTACAATTATGATTCTTTCTTTGGGAATAACACTATTGAAATTTATTCTTATGTAGAATCATCCACACAATCTAAAATCCTTCATTGCACTCAATTTGTTGAGATTAACTGTGATATAGTAGATATGACTGACACTAATTCTGATGTGAAGTCTAACATAGTGTCTAGGGATAAATTAGATGTGTATATTAACTCTAATAACCAAAAAGGTTAAGAAAATAAAACAAATTCCAAGTCCCAAACCAAATCTAATTGTGACCCTAACATGTGGACTCTATTATTTGATGGATCCAAGTCTCTTTAAGGTGCAAGTGATGGATGCATACTAAAGGACCCTATTTGATCCAGATTATTTTCGGCACAAAATGAGAGTGGAGATATAATAAAGAAATATACAGAGATATATCATATATCCAATAATATAACATAAATGTATCAGAGATGCAACCATAAACACATAGATATAGTAATACACCATTTCTATTAATGAACGAAAATGTACAAAGACTGTAAAATTACAGAGTGAAAGACTCGCTAGAATGGTGGCACCTTATCTCTGAGAAGAGATGTGACGGATACTCGTGTTCGCAAGAAGATGATTTTACAATGAGTCTCCAAAGGGATTTTTATCATAAAGAAAATCCAAAACCCTAACCCCGAAAGATGAAAAGCCAACAATTTTGTGGACCCCATTTTGGGTAGTTTGGTGTATCAACTTCACAAGGGCGTAACTTTGGCATATGATCTCCATTTGGGGCGCACGATAGCTCGTTGGAAAGGTATCATCGAGGAGATTCATTTTGGTGGATCAATCAAAGACTTTGGTTTTCATTGAGAACCTCGATCTCGAAAAACCTTCATTTAGGCCCTCAAAATGGCCCCAGAAGTTAAAAACTGCTAAAAATAGTAAATTCCAAAATTGCCAGAAAATTTTTTTGAGCCAGCTGGAAAAGGTGGGTGGCCACCGATATCCACCTGGATCAATCCTCCCTCATTAGGAATAAATGGTCTCCATTGCGTTGAGTTCCCAGGGGAGAGGGAAAAGCATTCACTGAATCTGCATCTTGATGAGCTTCTTGCCTTGTTGGAGAAGTTGCACTGCTTAGCTTGTTGAAGGGTGTCACGAATCTATGGCTGGAATGGTTGGAACCTTTTAAACAGTATGGATACATGATATGCATGTCTTCAGAAGGAATCTTTACACTTTGCTGCAATCATGTCGATCTGTTTATGTTGGATAGAAGGTGCTTGGACTGAGGTTGTAGTTGTGTTCTTCTGTTCATGCTTTGAACAGACTGTGAAGAAGCTAAAATTTGTAGTATGAGATACTACCTTGCGACCTTGTTTAGGTGGGACAGTAGTTGGAACTACCTTTGGTATCCTATAGAGATGACCCCCCAGAGTAACAATGACACTACAGGGTAGAGACTCATAGATACCATGGTGCTTCCCATATATGGCTGGCCCAAGAGAACATCACAAACATCCAGTGGGGAAACATCACATAATACCTCATACTTGAAGGGTTGGATGTCATATGACAATCGACACTATTGGCTGACACAAAGATCTTGTCCCTGGCGAAGCCACCCAATGTTGTATGGTTGCGGGTGTGGTGTTGTCAACAATCACAACTGTTTGACGACCTCTGCTGAGATGAGGTTCTTCTGGATTCCACTATCAACAATAAAATGAAGTGGGGTCCCCTTCACCCACATATATGAATGAAAAAGGTGATCCCCCTCTTCAGGATCCATGGGTTATTCTGGTTGAATTGTTGTAGTCACGACAATAGCAACGGGGTCTACGTCGATGATCTGTCTTCTATCAATATTTTATGAATCAGATTATGAATCAAGGTTTGTCTCCTTGTATTTGATATTGACCACCAATGACTGTTTTGAGCGACATTCATCAGTGTTGTTCCAGGGGATTTTGTGGAAATCACACCATTTTTCGGTGTCCTTCTTCGTCTTTTCGTGACCCTTCTTTTACTGTGGCTTGGAATGGTTCTCGGGAGACTATTTCCTAGGGATATATTTATCATACTTTGGTTATTGTGGATTTGCAGACCCGAACTCCCGTTTGTTCTGGTGCTTAAATTTCTGCTCGATTTTAACAACATATTGATAAGAAACACCGAGTAATGAGATGTCCATAAAATCCATTTCATTTTGGATGTATCTGTGTAGAGCCCCATAGTATTTTAGAACCAAATTTCGCTCAAAGTATTTGATACCTAGCTTCATGCGCAAGGTATGAAAGTTATTGGTGAACTCCGGAATTGCTTGGCCCCTCTCTTGCCGCAATGTGGTCCATCTCATGTACTAGTCCTCATAGTTTCCAACAGGTTAATATTGTTCCTTTACCGCATCCACAAAAAAATCCCAAGTGGGCTCGGCCCCATATATTCTAGACTCCTCTGTGGAACTATGCTCCCAGTAAGTTCCCCACTAATGTTTGACATGGGGGATAGCCTTAAGGAGTGAAAAGATGATATTTTCTCTATCAGAAAAATTGTGAACAAAGATATAACCTTATAACATATTTAACCATTTGTTTAGGGAATTTGCATCTATTTGACCTTCAAATATAGGAATATAAAAATTGAATTGAACCTTGAAAGGTGAGGTGCCTCCAAAGTGGATGCTTGATGAAGACCCGCATGTTGTTATCGGCAAGCGTTGAAGGATGTGGGAAAAATTCTCCATCATTTCGTCCCTCTATTGCGTGAGAGATTTCTCAAGCAACAGATTGATAGAATTGCATGCTTTGTCATTTTTTTTTATTTCACCATTGAGGGTTTCTCGGGTGTGAAAGAGAGATTGTCCTCAAGAGAGACAATCTCGAGACCCAACTTGCTATACTTAGACCTTGTCGGGGACATGCATTGAAAAATGATCAAGAGCAACCTTCTATGATACCATTGATCCAGATTATTTTTGGCACGAAATGAGAGAGGAGATATAATAAAGAAATATACAGAGATATATCAGATATCCAATAATATAACAGAAATGTGTCCAAGATGCAACCATAAACACATAGATACAGTAATACACAATTTCTATTAATGAGCGAAAATGTACAAAGACTGTAAAATTACAGAGTGAAAGACTTGCTAGAATGGTGGCAGCTTATCTTTGAGAAGAGATGTGATAGCTACTCACATTCGCAAGAATATGATTTTAAAATGAGGCTCCAAATTCCATTTTATCATAAAGAAAATCCAAAACCCTAACCCTGGAAGATGAAAAGCCAACAATTTTGTGGACCCCGTTTTGGGTAGTTTGGTGTATCAACTTCCCCGAGGCATAACTTTGGCATACGATCTCCATTTGGGGAGAACGATAGATCGTTGGAAAGGTATCGTCGAGGAGATTAATTTTGGGGGATTAATTAGAGCCTTTGAATATCATTGAGAACCTTGATCCCAAAAAACCTTCATTTAGCCCCTTAAAATGGCCTCGAAAGTTAAAAACTGCTAAAAATAATAAATTCTAAAATTGTCAGAAAACCATTTTGAGCCAGTTGGAAAAGGTGGGTGGCCACCGATATCCACCTGGATCACTATTGGAAAGAAAATTTTAATCGCATGTAGATTTTAATTCCAATGCATAAAATATATTGTTGAATATGAAGCTCTTCCACAAGGTTTGAAAAAGGCAGTAGACATGAAAGCGAGGAAAATAAAGGTATTTGGTGATTCAAAAATTATGATAAGACATGTAAGAAACAACATCCATTGCATTTCCATTCACCTCAAACATTACCAACAGAAGGTATGGTACTTGATCAATAACTTTGATGCATTTAACATCACTCTTGTTCCTTGTTCATTAAATTATGATGTAGATTTATTAGCTAATGTTGCATCTAGATTAATTCCATCATAATGGATAATGCTTGATAATTTTTCTAAGGAATTATTATACAAGCCTTCATTTCCTAAAAACATAAGCAACTAGAGAGTCTTTGATGACGATTAGCATATCATAAGTTTTCTACATCTTGAAGACAATTTCAAATATGTTGTTATAGATGAAAGCCAACATGATCAGGATGTGAAGTATAATTATCCTCGCTCGATAAGTCAAGCAATGGGAAGTAAATTCACTCCAATCAATAACATCCCCAAGAATGTGGTAAGGATTGGAAATATTTATGATCTAGAGGACAAGTTCAAGAAAGTGACAAACTACAAAACAAACAGCTCTACCATGCATTTTGAAGTAATATATCTTGAAACAAGCAGTGCAATATCCCCAACTGATATCTTCTAAGGAATTAATTTTGGTTGTTATTTTATTTGTATATGGTTATATATTGAGTCAAACACATTTCATGACTAATGTGGAATGTTGTAATTTAATTGACAACTTTCTCTACCATATGGTTATTCCTTCAAACATATCGCAAACATTCGCTCAAAAATATGGAAAAGACCTCATGGAATTTTTATTATGGATGGAATATGATGGAATTATGAATTTAACATCCATATGATGGACCTCCCATTTATGTGAGGAAGTAAGGGAAAGAATAAGGCAGATGGAATTCATTTTGGCTACATGGGAAAAGGTTTCATTATAGTCATTTCCTTCAACTTGGGAAAATCCTTTGGAAACTAACTAAGCCTTGTGTCTTTCAACACTTCCATCTGATGCATAATTAGTTCTATATACCCATTTACATCTGACAAGTTTTATTCCTTTTGGAAGAGGTACAAGATCCCAAGTATCATTTTCCATTAAAGAAAAATACTCTTCATTCATTGATGTATCCCAATATGGATGACCCAAATCTTCTACAAATGTCTTCAGATCATGAGTATTTTAAACTTGATCCAAAAGAGAAGAGGCTCGCTGGAAATGAGAACGTGTCCGATTTTGATCTGAAGGATCACTGACAAGATCACCAATTGCTCTTGTGTTGAACAAACCCATCTAGGAAGCGATGGTGTTGGTGCTAGTTCAAGTTCAATGGAATCATCTAGAGGAAGGTGAGAAGGAGGAGGTGTATTTTCATCCTTAATGTCATCATCTAAAGAAGAAAGCATACTAGGAAAAAATTAAGGAAGAAACGTCGAAGATGGCTCACAGGTCGAAGAAGGCACAATCGTCAAATTAGGCTCGCATGCCAAGATATTTTCATCAAATTTAACATCTCTTCTAATAATAATTTCATTACAATGTGGTTGAAGAAGTATGTAACCTTTGACATCTTCAGAATAACCAACAAATATACACTTCTCACTTTTAGGCTACAATGTTTTCCTTTTCTCATCAGGAATGTGAGCCCATGCTATACTTCCAAATACACGGAAGTGACTTACATCTAGTTTAATTTTAGTCCATGCTTCTTATGGTGTCATATGTTTAAGAGTCTTTGTGGGAGTGTGATTTACTATGTAATTTGCACAGTTGATGGCTTATGTCCAATACTTTAGACTTAATCCATTAGATTGGATCACACAATTAATTATTTCTTTTAATGTGCGGTTCTTTCTCTCAACAACACCATTTTGTTGTGGTTTATATGGAACAATGTGTTGCATTTGGATGCCCTGTGTAGTGCAATAAATTGTAAAATTATTGTTCACATATTTGCCTCCATTATCTGTTCTTAACCTTTGAATTTGATGTCCATATTGTTTTTCTACAAGGGCCTTATAGGCCAGAAACTTGTCAAAAAATTCGCTCTTAAGTTTTAATAAGTAAACCCAAGTACATCTTGAAAAGTCATCAATGAAAGTTAAGAAATACTTGCACCCATAAATTTAAGGAGAATAAAGTGGACCACACAGGTCACTGTGAACAAGCTGCAAAGGGCCCGAAGCATGCCAAGAGGCACATTTGTCAAAATTGTCCCTATGATGTTCGTCGAGAATAAAACCGGCACAAACACCATCTCTGCTGAAACAAGAGGAAGACCAATCACCATATGTTGATTACATAGTTGTTGCAATGAGCTATAGTTTAGATGACCAAACTGCTCATGCCAAAGTTTGTTCAAGTCATCGCTATGAGCAACAAAAACTGATGGAAAAGATGATGACCCAAAGTTGTCAAACTTGTACAACCTGGTAATATCATTAGCAATTCCAGTTGCAAGAATATGCTTAGGATCTTTTAGATCCTTGATTATAACTTGTTGAAGTGAAAACTGTACGGTTTTACCTTCACTTGAATGAGTGATTTGATATACTGATAGAAGGTTACAATAAAGACTTGGAACGCATAATACATCATTGAAATGACCATTATATACTTGAACTGCTCCATATCCTACAACAGTAAGAGATATATCATCACCAACAAATAATTTCTTTGTGTTAGATTCATTTAGAGAAGAAAATATGTCTTTATCCTTAGCCATATGATAAGATGCTACAGAATCAATAAGCCACTCATCAGAAGTAGAAGTAGAAGTTGCATTGAAGGAGAAACCAAAAGCAGAAAGTGCATGTCCATGAGAAGAAGAAGAAGAAGTAGAATCAATACTGATGTTGTGATGCTTCATTGTTGCTTCTAAAGTTGCCATCTTCTTCAAACATTCAGACTCATCATGACCATCTTTATCACAAAAGTTGTAATCTCCGTCATTCTTCTTATTTTTAGATTTTTCTCCTTTGTCACCATTAGGAGTTGAAGTTGTATGAGTGGGTTTGGGACCCTTGTGTTGCTTTTTGTTGTGGCGAGGATGCTTCTTCTTTGGATTCTTGGGTTTATCTTTTTTTTGGGTGACTAAGGCTTTGTTGGAGGTACTTGCAGTGTTTATCACTCCAAGTTTTACAAGCTTATCTTTCTCTCTAATCAAAGCATCACAAAAGGAATCAAGAGTGGGTTTTTGATAAGATTTCCCTAGAGCCTCTCTTATGACATAAAAGATAGATACAAACACAAAATATGCACTACCTAGCTTATAAACAATAATATAGATGCAACGCTTTTCCTCCATCTTTATCTGGCATTCTTCACATAAAATTATGAGTGTTTTAAACTTAGATAGATAGTCTTCAATCCAATAAAAATCATTTGGACTTAAAGTTGATATTTGATTTTCTAACTGATATGCTAGAATAATATTGTGTTTACCAAACACAGATTCAAGTTTTTCCCAAGCTTCATTGTCGTCATCAATTTCTTGAAGGTGGAACCTTAAACTGGGAGAGATGGAAATTTTGATTAGTCCACATGCTTCTTCACTCCTATTAGCCCATTTGACTTTCTTATCAGCATCAGTGGGTTCTTTTTCCTTTCCCAAGGTAATATGGTACAAGATTTTACTTCTTAATAAATCCTCCATATGAGATTTCCATTGGAAGTAGTTGGTGTTGGTAAGAAAAAGATTACTGGAAGAGGCCATATTAAATATGCAGATAATATGGATTTAAAAAATGAAATTGATGATCTGGATGAAAATATCTCGAAAAAATAGGTGGTTTTAAAAAACACGGCATTGAAAACGGACTTTGAATGTGAAATTTATACCCCTTTAAAAAAACGCATAAACGGTAACCAAAGAACCACGTGGTGGTGATACCCTTCCAAATAACCTCACTTTTACAAATAAGTTGTTTTATGAAGTGACCCACTTTTATAAAAAGAAGCGGGGATCACTTTTACATTGAAGTTACTTTATAAAAGAAAGTTGGATGAAAAATAAATAACTCTAAAATAAAATATTAAAGCTACTTATAGTGATTCACTTTTATACTTGAAGTGAAATACACTTTACAATGGAGCATGAACTTTTTCAAAAAAAGTAACAAAAAGAGAGACTTGAACTCAAGACCTCTTACTTAATAAGACAATTTTTAACCAAGTAGGATAACAAACCATATGGTATTGTTTAGCAGGAGGATTGTTGTTGTTGATGTTGTTATTGTTGAATATGGCCTTGGAGAGTGTGCCCATAAAAACTATTTTCACCCAAGAAAAAAATGTTGCTTCTCGATGACAACAAGGGTTAGATCTCGGTTAACTTACCTGGAAAATGCACATTTTCCTATTTGTTTTTTATTTTCCGAGATCGCACAGGGTGTGGGGAAAAGAGAATATGTAGATCTAAAAGAGTAGAAGCTCGGAAACAAACAATATAAAACTGAAATAATACTCTGCAAAAATTTAAAAAGGGCGTATTCAAACTTTATACCTTCAGATCTGACTGAAATGGCCATATATTGGGAAAACATAAGCCTTTTCGAGTGAAACAAAAAGAGTTCCTCATTGAAACGAGCGCTCCGGATGCAATGGAATATTCCTATCAGCCCATAAATGTACTAAAATGGAAGAAACCAAATATGAGACAAATCGGCTTCACGATCTCGATCTACAACGGGAGCAGGTCATCAAACAAGATTTGATACCATATTCAACAACACATGTATTCTAACAGAGGATGAACACCTTCAATAACCACTCACACTACCAGATCAAATATCAACACACTAATGTTTTAACGTGGTAAAAACCCTATGGGGAAACATCCGTGGCCCCATCCAACATGACCACTTGGAGCAGTTTATTAATGCAAAAGAAAAAGATTACAGAGAGATTTTACAAAAGATTTTCTCACAATCAATCATCGAAAAATGACCCTCCATTCTCTTTAAATAGAGATCATGGACCAATCGGGTGTTAAGCCATAGATCAATGTAGCCATTAAGATTGAGGAGAATATGAACTTTCATATCACTCTATGTCGAGAACATATCGTGACCATCGGATTTTCTAACTACAAATGCATACTAAAGAAACACACTCTTACCTAACGACACATTAGACCAAGTAGATCGTAGATCTTAACTAACTGCTAAGTGTCTAAATATCCTAACAACAATAACAAAGTTCTAGTGGCTATTATAGCAGCTGGAAACAATAAATAACACTACATAATACAAGCAAAACCTGATGTAGATGCCAAAGTATTATCCAAGAGATGCTACCAAACTGATCCAAGGCCTCCCTAACCTCACAAGATCTGCTCCAGAACGGTATGTTTTGAAAATGTCCTTCTAATCCCCTTATAACCCTCACATGCCTGCTACAACCACCAAACCCCTTACATAGGTCCTCACAGGATAAGGTTAGGCAACAAGTGGGGCCTCACGGGACCCTCGTGTTCAACCAATGAGGATGCCTCCTGTCATGCTTCCTTGAAACCCTCTTGGTAGAAATATTTAGTCTATAGAGGTCATTGTAGGACAAGGCTGGATGACAAGCAAGTCCTCATGGAATCCTCATGTTCAACCAATGAGGATGTCTCCTATCATTCTTTCCTGAAACCCTCTTGCTACCTGCAAAATATGAGATCAACCTCCTCTGGAAAGATTCAAAAATCCCATGTGGAAGCCGATATACCTCCAAGTAAATACAAACCCTAAAGTGAAGCTCTAATGAAAATCATGTATGCCCCCCTCTTGCCTCTCTATGGTGGATATTGCACCACTAAAACTAAATTGTAATGGTGGAAGGGTTTTTCTAAACCCTAACAAAACAATGGATCCAAGAGCACTCCAGAATGAGAGATCAAATCATAATTCTAAGGTGAAGAGTTTCCCCTCTATTTTTTCTTCCTCTGAGCCTTCTAGATCTTTCCCTTTTTTACCAAATCAAACCCTAACCTTATTTTCCCTCCAATTTTCACTTTAAGATTAAAATCCACTTTAATAATGTTTAAGTAACTTATTAATATAAAGTTACTTTGTTTCCTCAATGTCACTTTAAAAACATAATATCTCCTAACTAGGTGACATTAAATGACCCCTTTTGACTCCCTTTTTCTTCACTAACAAACTACGGAAGTCATTTTCACTGCAGAATAGGGGCACCCAAAAATGGGGATATGACAAGCAGCATGCCACAAAATTTCAACCTTAGAAGAAATTGTTCCCCTGCCGAAAAGCAACCATTCATCAAGTTATTCAAAGAATATAAGGACACCTTTTCCTGGACATATGATGACCTCAAGAATTATGATACCAAGATCATCCATGATATTATCCCCATGAAGCCTCAAAAAATCATTTTCAACAAATATTGATGAAGATTCATCCAAGATTAGAACCTCAAGTAAAGGCTTAACTAAATAATCTCTTGGCAACAAGAATTACTTTTCCAGTTAAGCACACCTAGTGGATAACTAATCTTGTGCTTGCAAGAAAAAATAAAGGGGAAATTATACTATGTCTCGATTTTAGAAATTTGAACAAGGATTCAAAAAAGGACTATTACCCTATACCACCCATGGATCTAATTTTACAGTGTGTATCTGGTTATGAAATTCTCTCTTTGTTAGATGGTTTTTCTGGCTATAACCAGGTGCTAGTTTCCCATGATTACCAATTGAAAACTACCTTCCGAACCAAATGGGGAACTTATGCCTATAAGAAAAATCCATTTGGACTAATAAATGCATGAGAAACTTTTCAAAGATCCATGTACATTGGATTTAGAGGATTGATTGGTAACTGTGTGGTGGTATATCTTGATTATGTTACTATTTTATCCAAGGATAAAAGGGACCATATATATCATTTGAGAAAAATATTCGACATGTGCAGAAGCTATGACCCTTCCATGAATCTAAAGAAGTCAATTTTTGCATTCAATGAAGGAAAATTGTTAGTATTTGTTGTGTCTAAAGATGGTATCATGATTGAACCTGAAAGAAATGAAGTTATCTCAAAGATCCCATTTCCCCATAATAAAAAATCCATCCAATCTTTTATTGGGAAAATAAATTTTGTGAGGTTTATTCCAAGTTTTGCATAAATTGTTAAGCCTATCCAAGATATGATAAAGAATAATATTGATTTTAAATGGGGCCCCAAAGAAAATGAATCCTTCACAAATATTAGAGAAGAGATAGTTAAATCCCCAACAGTAATGAGTCCAGACTTTTGCAAGGATTTCATATTGTATACATTTTCTTCGGATACTGCATTTGCAGTAGTCCTCACTCAGAAAAATGATGAAGGAAATGAATTCCCAATTGCCTTTATGAGTTTTGGGCTAAAAGGAGTAGAACTTGATTATCCATAAGTAGAAAAGAAATCCTATGCAGTTTTTAAAGCAGTCAAATACTTCATACCATATCTACTCAAATCCAAGACCAAAGTGATAGTACCTTATCTTGTTGTGAGAAATATCTTCGTGAAAAGAGATTTGGGAGACAAAATATCCAACTTGATGACATTTTTACAAGAGTATGATATAGACATGAGGCCTGCAAAGATTGTAAAAGGACAAGGACTCGGTAAGCTAGTGGTTGAACTAGCAGAGGATAAAAGGGATGAATATGAACTCTATGAAGATCAAAGTCTATTGGAGAAAGAAGTTTGTTACATCCATGTCAATATTGATTCATGGTATTATGAAATTAAGTACTATTTGACTCATGGCTCAGCTCCATAATATATGGAACCCAAAAAGAAGAGGTCTCTTAGAATCAAGTCAACTCAATATTGCTATAGTGGGAAAACCCCCCTACGGACTACACTAGGGTTCTAAAGTGCAGGCAGAGCTAACCATCTAAAGTCTCCTACTTTTAACAAATATCCCGACAACACCCCACATTCATGCATAAAATACAAAGTATAGGGATCTGGTAGTCCTACCTTAAACTCCACGTCCGATGTCGATCCCTTTGCGTTCAATTGTTCCTCGACTGCAAATATCCTCCCAAGGCCGACCTGCATTCACCAAAAGACAAACAAGAAACTACGAACATGCATTCTATATATGGACTAGTGGGTTATATGTCATAACAAAATGTAAATCAAATATCAAGATTGAAAACATCATGTGGCGGGATGGAAAAAGTACTTCTTTATATTAATCTCACAAAGTCACTTACAAAATGAGATCGACGACTTCTCCTCGAACCTGGTCTTGGTCTCCTATTCACCAAGCTCCAACTACTTCCACGTATCCTTCTTCTCTAGAGAATGGGCATAGGCTTATGGATGAGGAAAAAGGGAAGGAATAGGGAATTATGGCTCAAAACTCACAATATGGCTGCAAATTCTTGGGGCAAGGGGGTGATGATGAAATGGGCAAAGTTTCACTTCTTTCATGCTTCTTGTTGGAATGGGATCCCAACACCTTCTTTTATATGCCAAAATTATAGTTATTCGGTTGAGTGACAGGCTATGAATGGTCAATTGGTTAGGAAACTATCCGAAAGCCCGTATTCCATTGCAAATTTTTGTTTTTTGCAACTTTTGTGGGTATACGCGGGCTGTAATGGTGAAGTTAGCGTACGTACATGGGAAGTAGTGGTGAAACTAGCATACATACGTGGGAAGTAGTGGTGCAGGGCACGTAAACCTTCAAAAATTTGGTTTTTAAGAAGAGCTATTCAATATTGGCTTCGCAAAAAGAGTAAGTAAGATGGCGTGCTGCTAGGTATGCATGTCTGGTGAAAATTAGGGTTATAATAGATGCCCCCTAATGTGTGAGGTCAAAAGAGCATCGAATGGCCGAAATACATTACAAATATTTACCAACGTACGAAGCGAGTGAGCCCGCAACCAGAGTTTTGGAGGTGCCATATGCAAAATAACAATTGTCTCACCGAGGCGGGTATACCCATGCTTGGGATGAAATAAATCATGGCTGCCAATCAAATACACTGCAAATCCATGTCATATAACTATATAAAGTGTAGCCATGAGCAGTACACAACGGATCTACATCTCAAAATCGAAAGATATACATGAATAGTATCCATCTTCAAGAAGCTAATGATGCCTGATGGATGGAGATGAGGCCTTTAGATCTCGAGAAACAACTTTAAGATCTTCAAAACTTGAGTAGGAGTGTAATGTGAGTGTACCTCTTCACTACCCAGAGGTCTTCAACGACTTGTCGAGGAATAAACAAGAGGATCTCGGTGATCAGGCAGAGAACTTCATTGATTTTGAACAAAGACTTTGATTGGACTTTCGGGATGGTCAGGCATGAGGACAAGAGACAAACTGTAGAAGGGCCAACTCAAGTTGGGTAAAAATTCCCTTGGAAAATAACACGATGAATGATGAGACTCGGGCAACATGATATTGACATAAGTTCACAATGCAGGAGTCAACATAAACTCTCCATATGTTTGGAAGAATAACCAAATAGAGGAGGACACAACTCTATGTTACGAGAACAACTTCCTAAGGTCATATTAAATCCTAGATCTTGACAAACAAACAGATGGATGTGCTTTGTCCAAGGGCGACTCACTGTGATTCCATAAAAAGAAAATACTTTTCGCATCCTCTTTTGGGGGTAAATTTGATTTTTTTTGTCCTTTTCAATATTTTGAAAGCTTGAAAAAGAATAAAAGAATGCTACGTTACAAAGGAGGAACGAGTTTCACAAACATACTAGTTCCAAGCGCAAGGAACACATAGATGCTCAGAGAAAGGAAACATGTGCAGGAAAAGGACACTCAAGAAAATTCCTCCATGGGTCAAGGTGTCAAGACGTAGAGGCAAAGTGCTACAAGGATTGCGTATAAGGCATGCTTAAAAGGTTCAGTTGAGAGCCACATGGAGTCGACATTAGGCCAAAGACGCAAGAATGCAAATGTGATTAACAAGATACAATGATGACGTCCTTCAATGTAATTTTAAACGAGCCTAGAGAAGGTAAGCTCGATGGTTTTTCATTTTTAGAGAGTCTGAAAAAGCACAAAAGAAGACTCCATTGGGGTACCTTTTTTGAATATGGACTAGTCGGCTCGAAAAATGGATAAATTAGCACCGAAAAGACGTCTATTCAAAACCATTTTAACGAGTGTGATAAAGACAAGATCACTCGACAATCTTTTCAATTTTAAGGAGTCTGAAAAGAGCTTAGCTATGGACTCGCTACCTTTTTCTAGATTTAGTCTCCTTAGCCAGAAAAAGGTGAAATTTACTAAGGAGAACTCTCCCAGTGAGACAAATCTCTCGAGGTGTACCTTTTTCCTCCTTAATCTATAGGTCAGAAAAAGGGGTAAACTCATGCTAGTAGATGTTTTTCTGAACCAATTAATGAGTGTGAAAGAACAAGGTCACTCAACGATCTTTTCAATTTTAAGGAGTCTGAAAAGAACTTAAATATAGACTCCGTAATGGATGTTCTTCTGGACCGATTTAACGAGTGTGAAGAAACAATCTCACTTGGTGATCTTTTCACTTTTAGGGATTCTGAAAAGAGCTTAACTATGGACTCCATGGGGGTTCCTTTTCTGTAAATTTAGTCCCTCAAGCCCGAAAAAGGGTTAAACTTATACCTGAGAATACTCTTCTAGTGAACCAAAGTTCCTAGAGTATACCTTTGTTTGTACAATTGACCATTCAGACAGAAAAAGGGGTAAACTATCGCCGAACAGACATGCCTTCAAATTTTAGTTTGACGAGCGTGAAGGGCAACAAGATCGCTTGACAATATTTTCATGTTTTAGAGGGTCTGGAAAGGGCTTAAAACAAGACCCGGTTATTTTTTGGGAGTCCCGAGGGTGAGGCCAAGAGTGATAATATATCAAACATGTGAAGGCTCAAAATCATGATCAAGACAAGAATAAAAGGAATCCCGAGCCTATAATCATTAGTGACGGCATGGACAGCAAAATGCAACCAGGATCTACCTAGGGTATCCTTGTGAGGGTAGGCTCTACCACTAAATTATGACACTTCTAGAGCAGTAATGATGGTTCCGTGTTGCAATTCGGTGGGGTCAATCCTATGGTAAAGCAAAAAAGACAACGAGGTGCAACAAGTTTAGGTGGAATCCTAACTTAAATGCACAAAGTTGGAAAAAAGACTTTTCACCAAAGGACCTTAAAAGTGCCCCAGCTCCCAAAAAGTTCGTCGAACCAAAAGTAAAGTGTATCATAACATCCAATGAGAAACTCAAGAACCATGTTACATGATTTTCAAGACAAAAAAAATAACAACAGGGGTCAAAAAATGACAAAAAGGGCCAAAAAAACTATAAATAGAAGCTGACAGCTCATTATCACCATTGCAAATTGAGAATTGACCAAAAATCCAAAAAAAACCCTTTGTGAAAGAAATTGATTCTGGGAGCTTCAGTGGATGAAACAAACTTCCGCTTGGACCAAGTAAGTACAAACTAGTCCCTCTTGCATTTCCAATATTCCTTTTTGCATTTCTTTTTGTTTTTGGAGGGACGCACACCCTTAAAAAGGTCAGCCCTGCGTGTACATGGGTTGTCTAAGCACAACTCACGTATGCACATGAGAAGAGAATAGTCTGCCCACGTAAATACTCGATTGTCCCTAATACAGCCCGCGTACATCCTCAAACATATGAAAAAATTAAAATGCATCATTTGAATCTCCTTTGAACTTGTCATTTTGTAGAATGTATGTCCATTGGAGAGAGAGAGAACATGAGGAAATTGATACAATAGTCGAGGAAGACATTTCTACTATCGCTGCATTGAAACAATGTGGGTTGTGGAAATTATTTCGGTGTCCACTCATGCGGGCACAAACCAGGTTGTCGAATGCCTTGGTGGATTACTGGCACCTAGATGCAGAGGATTTTATGCTCAAGGGGCAGTCACTGACTCCAACGACTGAGGACATTTACTTCCTAACTGGACTCTCAAGGAGAGGTGAACCAATAAACCTTCGTTCTTTTCCTCCTGGGCCACATAACATTGCCGAATTGATCGGGCAACACTGCGAGGCTGGAATAGATAAAGTGGGTTCCCAGGTACCAATCCACAAAATCACCAACCTATCACTGAAAGTGATAGTTTTACTTATTGGGTGGATCACTGGATCCGTGGATTTACATCAGGCCTCCCGAGTGCATATGCATTGCGCAGTATCGATTGGAGTAAAACCATGCTAGAGTGCATGAAGATACAGCTTACAGAGTGTCTTGGGTGGAACAACAAGAACTTCGGGTTCGAGACTATTCTTTTCTCTTTCTTCTTTGAGAGGGTACCCAGTCTTAGTCCCCGAGAGACAATACGGGGGCATGTGGCCTCCTTCTTAGCAGTATGTAGATGGGCAGTGTTGTTGCCACGACAGGGGGGAGGGAGGACCATCGAGGCCTTCGATGATACTTTTTTCGACTGGTGGTCTCGAAAAATTCTATCTATAGAAGACTACCGCTATGCCAGGATCAACTTCTCCAGATATCATGACATGCCCGTACCTCCTGGAGTGGAGCGAGGATAATTAGGTACGTTTTTCTTTTTAAAAGTTTTTTTAATTTTTTAATTTCTTTTTTATATATATCATTTTTATGTGTACCAGATCACCTGACAACTATGTATCTGTTATGTACAGATGTGGGACCAGTGCGTCCAGCTAATTTTTCACAGAGCAGGCATCGTCCACGACCAGAGGCAGTAGCAACAGTGGCCACTAGACCAGCAGCAGCAGCAGGGGTACCTCTAGCTGGAGAAGCTAAGAGAGTTTTGAGATGAGTGGAGCGGAACCTAACCGCAGTCACCCGTACTGTGCCTATGGCCGAGATCGAGGATCTCCCACCATCTATGCAGCCTCATGCTGTTGGGGTGCCATGCACCTTGGTCCAGCTATTTCAACGTTTGGAAAACGTTGTAGTCCACTATGGCAGGGCCAACAGGTCTCGTTCTTAGCTTAGGGTGGACCATTTACATACCGATGGAACTTTTTTGTATATTTTTTAGGGCATAAGACCTGTGTTATATACCATACTTGTTATTTTTTGAGGCGCTTGCGCCCACCTATGTACTCTAATACTTTT